>VUQG01001380.1:0-11044 GCA_015106755.1 Etia nguti | reverse complement strand
GGGGAAAAAGGGCCCCCCCCCCCCCCCCAGAGAGCAGAGGAGGGCAACAGGAGAGAGGGAGCGACACAGGAAGGAGGCGACAACAGGGGTGTGTGTCGGGACGCTTAGATTAAACACAGTATTATCTTTGCAAAAAACATTATGTGAAAACTCTCTTTCTCATTATAATGAGATACTTTTGGGGTTTTTTAGGTTTTTAGTGAAGCTGTATTGTGATGGTTTCTTTTCATTTTCCAGTAAGCTACAGTGCTCTCTATAATGGTTGTTCTGTGTACATACAGTGTTATGTCTAATCAGTGAAGAAAGAGCAAAATGCCTGACCATCCAGTGAAATTATTATAGGGTACCTCAAACATTTGAGCACAGGGGTGTGTAACTTCATGATTCAACCATAACTGTTTGGGATTTGCTGTCAGAGCTCCCAACCTGTGAAAAAACCTGTTCCATTCCAATGTCAGCTTTATTGGTTCTGTCATTTAAAAACTCTTCATAAATTGTTTGTTTTTTTAATCAAAAAAGGCTTTCATGAAGGTGTGATTGTATTTCTGTTGTTTTAGTATATTTTTTTTAGTATTTCCGTAATTTTCCCCCCGTTATTATTACTAGCAAACCCCTCGGCCCTACATGGAGATCTTTGCTTTGGTGTTAAGTTACGATCTATATACTGGTAAACTGACCAGAAAAACACTGATTGTAAATTTGCTAGATACCATATTTTCACCAATATAAATATGCAGAATGAAGAATATGTTAAAATTAGAATTAGATTAATTAGATGTATAGATATTGAAGATTTAATATTCATACTGTCGCTGTTATCCCCATATTGCTGTTGTCATATTTTCTAGACTTTAAGCATTTTTGTAGCTGCTTATTTCAATAACTTGATCATCAGACGCTCAGATTAAGAATTTGCATCGACTGTTACAATATGTTGTGTAACAAACATGGAAATGCACAAACTAAACAAATGTTGCACGCGCACACTAAACTTCAACAAACGTCCACATTTCTGAAGTCACTGTTTAGATGATTATCGGATTTATATGAAAAAATTTCTATGTGTCACATAGATGCTAGCACTCCCAGTGCCCTAACCAATGTTTATTTAAAGTTTCATCAAGATTGGTGCAGAAGGAATAGACAAACATACACACATCCATATGCTACAGTCATTATAGTCTTAGTATTATTATAAATACTAATAACACAAGTGCTTTTAATGCAGATATGATTTAAAATAATCTAGTGCTGTATACAATAATACAGTAATGAAGACGGCGTCCAAGACCCCCTTTTCCCCCCCTGTAATTTACGCCCATGGTTGTACTGTGATGATGTCACATTTCAAGAGCTTGAGGAGGGTGTGGGTTGGGGGTGTGACACCAATCCTCCACGCTGCACCCATGAGGGTAGGGGTTCGATCCTGTGAGTGCAGCTTCCTGTGAAGAACGGCATAATGACACGCCACTCCAGATTTCGTTTTATCTTTGAAATTCTCTTTTTCTTAATCTCTGCTTCTTCGCATCTGCCAGAAGAACCAGAACTCCTGCTGCTGGAAAACAACACGATGTTATCTCTCATTGCTTCTGTTCTTTAGGAAATCTTATCTAATGCAGACTGCAGAGCACACCGATTGAGGAGGAATGATTAATAAGACAGTGCGGTTCTCTCCCTATAACATTCTCACTAAAATTCTCCCAAATATTAAGTGGGGAAATGTTGCACCCCTCACATTCATTATTGGTTTCTTTCCCGGCATCACCATCACATCAGATCAGCTGAGCATATCATTACCACTGTTTCCATCAGTCGCTCAAGCAGGGTTTCTTTTAATTGGAAATATATTTGTACCTGGGGGTAAACGCTCACATGGGTGACATCTCTTCAGCAATCACTCTCTGCATCACTTATGTCCTTCATAGTGGGGGGGAAAAAAAAAAAATCACACCCCACATGAAGGTGCATTAATAGCCTGGAAAGAATATTACGCCAGTGCAGAGCAGAGCGTAGTGCACATACATCGGCTGGTGAACTATCACAGAGGCTGGGGCCGATGTGGGATTGGATGTGTGGGCGTCTTTGGGAGATGGAGGGAAACCTGGACACTCTGTTCCCATGTCATTCCCCAAACTTGTACAGGTTATTTAGTTTGATGAGACCCAAAAATGAAAGAATGTGCCTCAAACACTCATTGAAAACATCGAATGTGTGAATCCACAAAGCTGAATCAGCTCTCGAATATTGGAGAAAAATGAAAGGTTTTCACACAAAACAGACATTACGCCCTTAATGATGCACTCAGTTCTGCAGTATTAATTCCCCACTGGCTCTGGCTGTACAGCTGAAAGTCTGCTGAGTGTTATGCAGCTGACATTGTGTCATCATTGATCTGGTCGCTGTTAAGCTGCGTTGACACCTGCGCGAATCCATTGGACATGGAGCCAGGGAAAGCAATCTAGCACGGCCAGACAAGCTCCTTACTTTTATCCAAGTGAGGACGAAAAAGAAAAAAGAAGTGTTGAACTGCAAAATAGTTGTAGATGTAGCAGCGCGGGGGCAACAGATAACAGGTAAACCTGCTGTTTTATAATACAGATCCCCATTAATATGCATATATACGAATAAACGGCAAGAAATCTTAATGAATATTTACAGAGAGGCTCTAAAAAGCCTGTAAACGCTTTAATCAGTTCAATCTTTAGCGTAGGCAGCAGAAATCCTAAAAGCTGTTTCAGATGATTACAGGGAGGATGCTCGTAATGCACTGGCAGCAAATGCTTTTTTCTTTTTTGTTTCTTTACAAAAATAAAATTAATTGCAAATGAAATCGTGACATGCTTTGGCAGTAAAACAAGTTATATTGATTAAACTTGTTTCAGATCTAAAGAAACATGGAATCAGGTTTTGAAATGGGATTACTTTCATGCACGCTCCACCTGTTAGTTCAGTGGGACTCATATACCTCTAAAACACTGCCTCTGTCCTGAAACCATTTGTCATCAAACATTCCCCTAGTGTGCACACATTTATCTGGGAATGGCACATTAACCACCCATTTTCTCCCTGTCTCTGCAAGTATCGTCTTTACTGATAATGGCCAAAGATTATGCACATTCATTACCATTATCATTAAAATCATCATTATCACGCGCTTGCCATAATAACCACGTTCAGCTGATTTTCTGGAGGTTTTTCTGTAGTACGGTTTGACTCCAGAAAGTGAAAAACAGCTTCTTAATATTAATATTTTATTCAATCAGATCAAACTAGTGCTGTTTTCTCTTTTTTAAATAACCAAAAACAGGAAAAATTGTTTATTGACTTCTTCGCCATCTAAATCATCTGTGTTGATGTGACCACTTCTACACTGTTAAGTGTCTGTGTCAGGTTAAAATCACACACACCTCAGCCCAATGCCAAAATCAGCTGAGTGACTAAGTGCTTTCTCCACACGATCTGGGACTCTCTCTCTCTCTCTCTCTCTCGTTAATTAAGTAGTAATCAGGTGTGGTGCCTTTACCACTGACGATAACTGTGCTACCTTTAGAGCCATAGGGACACAAACTGGGTAATGGAAAAGATTGCTTCAGGTGAAGGAGGATTATTTACAGGATTACCTCTAAGGTCAAAATCAAAATCACAGAGCCAAAGAGAGACAAAGTAGAAAAGAAAAGGAGGAGGTAGGAGGTGAATCCTGACAGTGGTTGTCTTTAAACAACAATATTCCCCCAGGATTAATGCACAGTAGATGGTGAAGTGACACACAACAAGTCCTTTCCTAATTAACTATTGTCTCCTTTAAATAATCCAGGAAATGTAACAACACAATCTGTCTACACAGGTAGACTCGCATGAAAACAAGTCACATTCGATCACTTCCTTACCTGGATGTGTGAAGATGTTTCTCAGAGTCTTTGCCTTCTGTGACTATAGGAGAGTTTGGGTGGCTCAGCTCGTATCCTTAGGCTCAGGGTTTCAACAACTGAGTGCATGCCTCCTCTGAGGCTTCTTATAATGGCACACCCCTTCCCTCCTGGCTCAACCCTCCAGTTCCCCCTCACCTCCCTCCCTTCTCCTGTATATCGCCACTCGCATCACCATAGAGAGCTAGAGAAAGGGGTGGATTCCCCCATTCAGTTACGCACAAACCCCCAGACATACACACAAACGGTTGGCCCACGCTGACGTAGGAGGTATTGCCTACGACACCGATTTCGTCTTCATCGAGCCAACTGATGGGGCTCTAAAAATATGCATCATCACAAGATTTATCCAGAAGCTCCATGTCTAAGGTGTCCATAAAGCCCACGGCCTCGACACCGGCTTCCTGCCAAGGTCAGGGAGATGATGGCACTTTAGATGATTTTTCTGGAAATGCGAGATGACTATGAGTTAGAAAAGCCGCATCATAGATGAAGGGAAAAGGTCACATGTCGATAAAGTTGTTTAAGCTGGAAAAGAGTAACATAACAAGCCTTTTGTTGGTGGCAGTGGGGCCTTGAACAGTATATTATTTTATGGAACAATGACCAGTGTAGGGCAGTCAACAGGCAGAACGTGCAGCCAATCAGGGCCTAGAGACAGGTATGAGTCATGGCAGATATTTGGGGTTGGAGTAGGGGGTTGAAGGTTTGTCTCGCGGGTGTTGAGAGCTTTCTCAGTTTTTTTTCCCTCTTTTAATTCATGTTGTGTTTTGGTTAAGGCGGTAATGATGTCAACATAAAGAAGAACAATGACATAAAAAGGAAAGCCTGAAACTGGGAAAATTCTAAATTGTGGCTGATCTGAAGCAGATGATCTGGCCAGATCTGACCGGCTGAAAAAGCCCTGTACTAAAATTGTCAAGGGAGCTCCACTGGGTGGGTGTGTTGTGATAGGTTTAAGTTACTCTCCCGATAAACTGACCCACAGACTGTAATTTGAAAAAAAAAAAAATGGTGGTTTGAAGTAAATATTAACTTCCAATAAGGAGAAGAAGAAGGAGAAGAAGAAGAAGGTTCCAGTGGGAATTCTAATAATGCGATGTTGTGCATGAAATACTGAAAATGTTTACCATGTAATGGTTTAACATGAAGACATATAGCTGTGGCAAGTTAAAATGATATTTGTTTTGCAAATGTTTGCCTAGCAAACCAATTTTTTATCTGATCCTAGTGTCAGATAGAAAGTCTCTGAATCTTGTCTGAGTCCCTGCCTTCAAATCTACCCAAATCTACTCAGTCTGTTGACCGAGAGAGTGACAGGAAACTGTGTGCCAAGAAGACATAATAATAACAATAATCGCTATGCTATCTATAGACAAGATAGAAAGCATATATTCTCAGGATCAATATTGTGGTTCAGACAGGACCGCTACTAGAGTGATGTTTCCATTTGGAGTAATGTATAGATGTGGCTCTGTTCTTGGTCCCCCCCCTCCATCCATGGGCAGATGTATAGGCACGGAAAGCACCAGCAAGACCCCATGAGATGGGAGGAGCTGGGGCAGAGATGGGTTACAAAGTGGCTTGTAGATGTGCACCAACTGTGTGTAGGTTAAATCAGCTGAAATAGTATGAGATATATGTATATCCTGTGTGGTACCACTTTGTGGATGGCTAAAATTAATGCTATGCTTGATTTTGTGTTTACTCCATAATGAAAGTCATCTTGTTGCCAAGGATTAATGTTGGCTTAGGTTCAGGCTCCAGATCGGTCTTTAGCAAATAGAGTAAATAATGGAACGTTCCACTCTCACAGCAGTGATCACCTGGGGATGATGAATGTGTGAAGCATATTTTGTGATAATCCATCAAATTGCTGTTGAGATATTTCACCAACTCTGAATTTTGATGGACAGTGGACATTACAGGAAAGAGGAGGGACCACCAAAGTCAGGTAGGTTAATCCATTCAGTAACTGTTAAAATACTTCATTCTGGTTATAGGTTGTGTTTTATACTGGTAAGAAAAATTCCTAGGGCTATTTTAAATAGTGTGGCCAAATGTTAGAGTTCAGTAGCAGCTGACTATTAACACAATAATTTTGTCTCTGGCTATAAATACATTTCATTGGAGAAAACAACTTTTTTCTTCTTTTTTCTGAAGTTCAACACCTGAACTTCAACTTCCTTTCATGCTGAGGTGCTCTTGGCCTCAGCTTCCTTTGAAAATGTGAAGGCTGGCTCTGAACCTGTGTGAGGTCTGATAGTGATGGATGAATTGGGTCTATAGACAGAGCCCTTGGTTAGACTGAGATAAGGAGCCTGGAAGAACAAGCAGCCTTTTGCAAGGTCTGTCTGTCATTGATATCGTTGTGATCCACCAGCTATTCAGTGCACATAAACGGCTCCTGTGGTGGCCAAGAAGCAGCGATTACCTTGATGACAAAGAAGGCCAAGCTTGGCACCACATCACATTAAAACCTTAGAAGTCTATTCTATGTATTGATTTTGATTTGCAAATTTGAAGCCAGTAAAATGAAATGATATAGGATTTCATCGTTGTCCTCTCATGTACACTGCTGTGGTTTTTGAAGCTCTTGTGTCGCCGAGTCTTTTTTTATTCACATCATCTACAAAATAAATGATTAATTTGTACATACTATTATTTCCTCAGATGATGTAAATGTATGCAGTATTTCTGATTTGGAGTAGAGCCAAGCCAGTTCCAGTACTGAAAGAAACCGATTTTATCATTTAATAATACTCTACAAGGATTAGGAACATAAATAACACTCCATAGAAATGAGTTATTGGTATGGAAAACAGCCATAGCTTAGCATTGCAGTGACTAGTGCAATAACAATTGATTTTTTTCTGATGAGATGCAATGAAATATTGATTGATTTATGTCCACATACACTCATCATGGGCATGAATGTGGTGATAATTTGGGGCTTTTAATGTTTTGTTGTCCACGGTGGAATGATTGTACAGCATCTTTGATGACTTTTTACTGTTGACCCCCACACAGAGTCAAAGGATCAAGCCTATCATCAACCGGAAACTGCTGGAAAAACTAACATCATGCTCCACAGTCAAGTAAGTTTTACACCACCATGGAATGAGAGGAAGCTGGCCAGGAAAGAAGCCTCTGCTCCAAAACTGACACCTTCAAGCTTGACTGACATTTACAGCTGCCCACATGAGCAAGACAAATACCTTCCTGAGAAAAGCTTTATGGTCACACAAGCAAAGATTCATCAATTTGGCCACGATGACAATAAGTATGTTTGGAGGCATAAAGGTGAGGCTTTTAAACATAAGAACACTTTACCAACTGTCAAGCATGGAGGTGGTAGCATCATGCTCTGGGGCTGTTTTGCTGTCAGTGGTACTGGTACACTGCACAGAATGGATGGAATAATGAAGAAGGAGCACAATCTCCAAATTCTTCGCCTCAAGTCACCAGCTAGATAGTTGAAACTTGGATACAGTTGGGTGTTGCTGCAGGACAGAGATCTCAAACACACATCAAAACTGGATTTGGAATGGATAAAGCAGGCATAAATGAAGCTTCTGGAATGGCTTTCCCTAAGCCCTGATCTCAAACCTATTGAAGTTTGTGGATTATAGCGAGCTCTGTGCCGGGAAACCACGCCCGATAATTTTGTGAAGAAAAGTGATCAAATTTCCAGCCAGAATTATGCCAGAAGTTTGTTGTTAGCAACCAAAAGCAGGGTTGTAGATATATATTTATGTCTGTATGTACTAGGAAAATGTATGTTTTAGAAAATCCAAAAAAAAGATTTATGCTGTACAATAATTCCATCTTAGAAAAAGAATAGTTCTAATAAATCATTAAAATCATTTTCATGATGACTGTATGTAAACGTCTGACCACAACTGTATATCAGCAAAATCTATTAAATAATGCTATATATGATATACATGAGATGATACATAAAATAATTTCACAGGAAAAGGAACAGAACTTACAGGTATTATTCTTTATTCTAAAAATGTAGGAGAAAGTGATAGCAGGCATAAGAACAGCGCTTATGTACACGATAACTGTACATACTGTACAAACTTTGTACAAAACATCATCACCTCCCAACCCAAGTTTATAAATACCCAAACACCTAAATCTGCACATAAAATACATATGTTTTAATTAGACAGCAATAAAACAAACATTCATTTTCAATTCCTGCACAAGAACACGTTTAGATGATTTCCTCGAACGCCAAGGGAAATATTTAGGTGTTAAAAAGGCCAGATGGAGTTAATAACTACCAAAAGACTCTCACAGACAGAACCAAGGGCCACCATAGACTAAAGTCACTAAAAGCACAAAGAAAATGTGACCATACCTCATAGAGTATGAAGAAACATTTCACCCACCATAGAGGTCAGAGTCTGCAAATACGCCTTTCAATTGGGGACTGATTCACTTTTGGAGCCAGCCTCAAGTGGTCGTTAGAGGAACTGCAGTTTTTGGCACTACCACGCTTCACGTGTCAGACCCAAATACTTTGACCTACAGCAATTTGAGGAAAAAGAAATGACCAAGACCTCAGTGTCACCCCAATACAAATAATGGTCTCCACCTGGACATCCCTGTCAAAAATGTCTGGCTTCGTCACTGCTCACTGATAGCTGTGGCCAGAACTGACCGATGTATGGCTCGTTCATCTCAACTCAAGCTCCTCTTTCCTTTTTCATCTCATCCAGCGGAGGTGTTTTACCGTCCTCCTTTGCAATGAAACTCAATGATGTGAAACCAAAGGAAGGGGGAACTCTGGGGTGGTTTATGGCAACTCGAGGTTTTCACCTGTCAAGGCACAACTGATTGTTATTAACAGCAGGCCGGAAAATGAATTTTTGCCAGGAAAAAAATTACATTTCCACCCTAAAAGCCATCATAAATTTGTGTGGAAGAAGAATTACACCTCAGTTCGTGAAAAATGTGCAGTGTCAACCACCAAATCCTCCGAAAACTTTTATTCCGGGGCGCATGCATTCAAGAGGACATAAGGCAGTATTTCATTTGTTTGTCTATATTTATCTCATTGCATAACTCCCTCCAGATTCTGTTTCAGTCCTGGTACAGCTACAAAAGGAGTATTTGAAACCCAGGAAGTGTTCTTTTCTCACGGCCACTATATGCGATCAGCCCAGTGCCAGTATAAAGACATTTACTTTACGCAATAAAGACATGAGGATGATGGCAGACTTTTCATTGAAAGGCTGGCTTACGGAGGAAGAAACACATTATTTTTCAGAGTGACAGCTGTGAAATTGAGTACGGGAAGCTGAGAAGATGTTTACCGATGTTTACTCTTCATGCGGGGAGGCTTGGGATAGACCTCAGGATTAAATGCAAGGGTTTTGACCTCAATCAAGGAAATAATTACTCTTGCCCCTCTGGTTGGTGGACTGCTTAATTAGCAAGCAAAGCCCCCACAGAAATTCCATTAGAGTGAAAGCAGAGGTGATTAAAACTATAATTCTTATTAGACTCATTAGTACCTTTTTGGGGATGCCTGGCATTATTGAATGTGCTGGGAAATTGAATTCATGATGCTTTGTGTGGTTCCCACAAAATACTTCACCACACCCTGTACGGTGCCTGGTGTCTTCGTCCAGCTATGTATCAAAAAAAGTCATATGACAATAGAATAAAGGTCACAAGTGAAGTGTGACTCACTCCAACTTGCTTAAGTAATGAAGAGTATTCATGATTGGCATCACTGATAAAAGCTAGGGATTGCATACACATGCACTTCTGAGCTGCTCTTTTCTTTCACTGTGTGCTTCATTGCAGTGAATCACCATGCTTCCTATTATATTCTCCCCAAAGAACAAAACACACACACACGAATGCTGTTATCTGTCATCACCACAGTTGCCATCCCTCCGCCAAAAACAGTCGATGTTGATGTAGCACCCACTCACTCTACAAGAGTGTATAGGTGTGTGTTTTGTTCAGAGGCTCTTTTGTGATTAAATGGAACTGCAGCAAAAAGGGAAGTTTAATACTTTTTTTTGGCACTTTTGGTGTTTTTTGGACAAATTAAATAGGTTGATTACAAAACTGTCATAGCCTCAATAGACTATTCAGATTCCTCTCTTTAGTAATGTATTCTCAGCACTTCCATCACGTTTTTGTTTGTTTGTTTGTTTTGAGGTTTTTTTTACAAAATGCCTTTCGGTACTGAAAAGTGAGGACTAACAAATAGGTTCAAAACACATCCAGTCAGGTTTTACTTTTCTTTCTCTCTCTGAGCAATTAAAAGCACTAAGAGGGGAAAGGCTACTGTCATGGTAAATGCAGATGCAAGCTGGCAAGTAGAAGGGAAAAACAGCAGAAAACCAAAATAGTCCCAGGGAGCCAAAGTACCGGATGGCACATCTAGGAAAATGCAGTCATTGTGACAGAAACCTACAAAACAGTAGACACTGGAAACAGGAGGGGAAAGGAACACAGATTAAACTAATCAGTACAATAAATGAGACAGGAAGTTAAGACCAAAGCAAGACACCTGAGGTGCACAAAGAAACGATGACTTACTCAAGCTTAAAATCAGTTTTCTGTCTCACAAAAGTGGCTCTCTTTTTAACTGGCCAAATCGCCATGGTAACTTAGAGATCCTAAAGACATAGCTTAATCAGAATTCTTTAATTAATACAAGTGCATTGTAGATTCTCTGCTGGGGGAATTTGTTTTAAAAGTGCAAGTTGTTAAAGTTTACCTTACTAAAAACAATGATTCAGTAAAAAGGACTAGATGTTACAGTCCCTGCATCCCATGCATTGCTTTAAATGGAGAGACTCTTGAGGGATGGCTGTTATAAGGAAAGCCCAGAAACTTTGCCAACAACATCGTTGTGTGCCTCAACCTTCCGTCTTTTACCCAGGCTAATCTGCCATTTTCCTTCCTTGGTAAGGTTTAGGGATTAGAGACCCGATCTAGATTATCATTTTAAATTTGGGACACATCGTCAGTAGTGGACCTTGGATTCATCGGGTGTTTTGGCCATTATCACTAGACACCCTCATCCAAGGAGGCCCTGCCAGGGTTGATCGCGCCCTGGAGTGTGTCACTGGTTTATGTTA
>VUQG01001374.1:18746-29130 GCA_015106755.1 Etia nguti | reverse complement strand
TATATATATGCACTATATGGGGTATAGTAATGAAAACAATGTTTCATTACATTGTTGTTTCATTACAACAATGTTCATTACCCAAGAAATGTACACCATTATGCATTGCACTGGAGTGAAAAGAAAAAGAAAAAAAAAGATAAATCTGTGCAAATGCAGCCCTATGAGCATGCACTTTGTGACAGTGGAAAGGAAAAACTCACTATTAACAGGAAGAAACCTCTAGCAGAACCAGGCTCAGGGAGGGGCGGCCTGCTGTGACCAGTTGGGTGTGAGGGGAGGAAGACGGGACAATGACACGCTGTGGAAGAGAGTCAGAGAATAATATTTATATCTCTGCATTTAATAACTATTGATTAAATGAAGAGAGGTGTATAAACACATAGTGAGTGAAGAAGAAACACTCAGTGCATCATGGGAAGCCTCCAGCATCCTAGACCTTATACAGCGTAACTGAGGAACCATATGGTTTATCAAAAAGGAAAGTTTTGAGCCTAATCTTAAAAGTAGAGATGGTGTCTGTCTCCTGAATCCAAACTGAGTGCTGGTTCCACAGAAGCGGGGCCTGAAAGCTGAAGAGATGCCAATATAGGAGAAATCTACTCTCTCTTTCTAGTCAGTGCTCTTGCTGCACTATTTTCGGTCAACTGAAGGCTTTTCAGGGAGTTTATAGGGCATTCTGATAACAATGAATTACATTTATTACAGCAATAATGTAATTAAAAGCACAGAGAAAATGATCCCAGTAGTGTTCAAAGTGTTTGTCATTTAATTAACCCTTTACATAGAGCTGTATAGAAAGTAGGGAGTAATAAATGAGTGAACACAGCCATAGTAACAGAAACAATTATTAATCTGCACTTTCCCTGCAAAATAACCCAGTAGGACATGTTCTGAGCTGTGATCCTTTAAAGAGGCATTTTCAGCTTTGCTGCTTGATTAGCTCCTCTGCAGTGTAGCATTGGTGTGTGAAAGACTGTGCTTGACAGACACCTCTGTACAAATCCTCTGTTATATTTTAATTTCAAAACTGATTCTAAAACTAATTAACAAGCTGCCAAAGTTTAATAAGTGTAAAACTTTGAGCAATATCAACAGACTGGTTAATGTTTAACTGATTCCTGGAGGTTCGGAGTTTTCAACAAGGTTACTTCAGCTGAAATGTGCGAGTTTTAATTGTGAATTGGTGATCTAACCAGGAAATTAACAAGTGGTTTAATGAGTCTCTTGATGCCACAAAGTGACAGATTGGGTACAGTTTTGTGATACTGCTGAGAAAAAGGAAAAATGACCACTACTTTACTTGTTTTCAAGTGTAACAACTAAGTTAAAAAGTATGGTGAGTTTAATCAAGCACAGAAACCTAGACCTGAGAAGACGTGGATCACACAAGATATGTAAACAAAGTAATGGCAAGGATGAAACAGCAGTATTCGATTCAACAGACATATCTAATTGATATATTTAGGTACTAATGTATTACATTTTCATCAAAAATGTTTAAAACAAGTGTCAGTGGAGAAAGGAAATTTGGTGACGTGACACTGTGCATAATGTAAATGTTTGGTGTTATTATTTTAAACTGTGACATGTTAGTAAAAACTGCATTAAGATTTGATCATGAAGTTGAAAGGCTTGAGAGTCATTCTCATTGCTGCAAACAAAGTTATATGATAGTTATAGATAGTTACAGTTTTAATAGTTGTTATGATTATTTTTGTTTAACCAGAAAAAATTATGTGTGTGTGTGTGTGTGTGTGCGCGCGTGTAAATGTGTGTATATTTCAGTTTAAAGATAGAGTTGCCAAAAAGCAGCAATCAAACAAATCCTACTGAGTGACTTTCAAACCTTGGCAAAATTTGGAAAAAACTGGAAATTGCATACTTTGCCATATTGTGCAGAGCCATTTCTGTCTATTTATGATGAAAATGGAACCCTCACTATAAAAAATACTGTATCAATAAATTCAATCAACACAAAAACAAGCTCAGCCTGTATTCAGAAATGTTTACTTCAAGCAAGCTGTTAAGATGTCTGAAACACTGCCCTCAGCCATGCCCCCAGCTCGAGTCAACGTACAACTTTCATTTTTTGGATGCAGTGTGAAGCTATGTCAAACTCTAACACCAACTCTAGCTTGAAAATGTTTCAGCCATGAGCAAAGTACGGAAAGTGTTCTGTTGGTTACAAAAGGGAACACAAGCTCACTTATGCACTCCTGGAATCTAAGGAACATTCGGTTTCCAAAGCAATGGCATCACTAGTGTTGGTAGGCTGTGCAGCTAATGTGACTAACATTACCATTACATTTTGTATACGTACTATTCGAAACTTCAGGACTGAATCCAAATGACTGAATCTTTGTTATAGTGCAAAATAATCTTTTTACTTGGCATTCCTTTATGCTACAGATATATATATATATATATATATATATATATATATATACACACACCTATTTGGAACATGGATGAAACCAAAGGTACATAAGCAAGAAGAATCTCTGCAGTAATTTGAGCTGAAACTTACGAGATATTCTTGGGATTTGTACAACAGGCCATGCTTTTGTAATCTGGGACCTTTAGTCCAGGGTGCCATTTACTGATTAAGTTATACTGGAGGGACAGTTCCTTTGCTTATGCTGGGGCCTCCAAAAAAGTTGCCAAGAGAAGGCTAATCTTGCAGACACTGTTTTTTGAACAGCTGAATCTCATTTATGCACAAAACATTAGCACAGCGGGAGGCATGAAATATGAAATACAATGGACCTCATTCCTGGCTACAGTGTTCTCAAAGTTATGACAGATTATTGTGAGTATTTCTTTCACATTTCCTCCTACATAACTTAAGTCTAACATCTGTTGGGTGAATTAGAATGGAGAAGCAAAGCCAAACACGAGTCAGTTGACACTAGACAAATATTGTAAAATTGCTATTAAATGCATATTAAAGACGGGAAATGAGATGGTGCCACACTTCAAACCTCATATTTCTACCTAAATTTATCCAACCTGCAAGCATCAGCTCTTCAAGTCTCCTAACCAGTGACCGCTTACTTAGGATATGACTATGTCGATGAATATAACTTCTTTCTTAAATAGAAGAAAGAAGCAAGTTTATTTAATACTGACCACTGACAAGTCATGTTGAGTAACTGCCCCAGCAAAATTACAACTTTACATTCATGAATTTGTCAAATAATTGTTTAAAAATTTGATTTAGAGATTAAATATCATCTACCAATGGTTTACCATATCCTTTGTGCTAACCTACCATCAAAACTGAATAAGAAATCTTACTTTGATACATGTCGTTTTTTTCCAAGTAGTGAAGGCCTCCACATTTTACTAGAAACAACAGTGTCTGAGAGAGGACTTTAAAAACAACCATAAATTGCAACCCTGTAAAGTACTCTTTGTCCAGGCTTTTAATATCAAGACTTTTATTACCAGCCTTGACATTGTGAGTGAGGTTTCTGGAGTGTTATTGACAGTGAATGGGCTCCACTTCTTGTGGTAGCTCCCATGGATGCCTTCAAGCCTCGTTCCCCCCTATCCTGAACACTCTTTGTCAACTTTCACACTGAGCATTTCAAAGACACATAACCAGACCAGTTTATAATGTGCTCTGCAGCACAATAAAACTGAATTCCTGAATCATCAGGCACACATCCCTGTTTCTCAGAGTAGTGCTTTTTTTGCCGGTGGAGGAAGAGTTGACAAATTACAAGTGAAACCAGACCGAAGCACCAGCTAATGTCAGTTTAAGCAGTAGGCTTTTTAAAATTAAAGTAATAAATATAAACGGTCATTTTCAGGGGAGGAAGAGCTCGAGACACCGATATAGAGGTATTGTAGCTCATCAGCTGTGTTCCACTTTGTCAGAAAATAATTTGGAAAAGACATGGTTTGCTGGCAGGTGCAACAAAGAAGTCCGTGATGGTAATGAGAGTTTGTACCACCTTCTGGTGACCACAATTTAAGGTAGTAGAATACAGCACTGAAAGAAACCCATCCAACCAAACAGTTAGGAATTTAGGAATTATTGAAAAAAATGTGGAGGTTTTAAGATTTTGAAAAACAGCAATGACAATCACTTTAAGCTCTCGAATATCTAAATTTAACTGCAAATATGCCACGTAAAAACAATGCACACTTCATCATTAATTCTAGAGGAGCACAGACGCAACAAAATATTGCTGTCACCCTGTAATGATCATGTAAATAAACCCCCAGAGCAAAAATGTTGGCTGAGGTGAGGAGGTGCAGATGTTTTCTTTTCTTCTCCGCTTCTCAGACAGGGAACCTGGTGGTTTTATATTAGCCTGTGTGAAAGGAGAGGCTGCTGAGGGAGCCTTTGTTAGCTCTTCTCCGTCTTTCTGGCTCCGCCTTTATGTTTGAATGCCTTTTGAGACAGGACGTGAAGGTATGCGGCTGGAAGAGGGCAAGTTCAGGGATGAATGGCTTCACATTTTCATTTATTTTTAAAGTATAGGTTTGTTTTCACCCCAGAGTGTCCTCCCCTCCAGGATGCCCCAAAGCAGAGCAGTAGCAGTGTGGGCTAATTATCCAGGCGTCCTGCTGGTACCTGAGTATAGAATTAAGACCGACACACAGGGAACTATATAGAAAACGATATATTATAAGCTACATGCAGTAGTCAGATTGTTCATGGAAAAGTGAAAAAAACTTCCAGCATATTGAAGTTTAGACTTATTGTTTATTTTATCCATATCAAAATTTGGTTGACAACCTTTACTTGGGCAACAATTTGAAGATGTCACAGATCAATAAATTGACATAAATAGAAAAACATTTTGTCTGCCTTTAGTCACTGGTCTATATGCATGCTTCCCTCTCCATCTTAAAGCCTCTTCATTTTGTGTATTACAGTTAATTTTTATCACACGAGGACTTTATAAATCTTATATGATAAAGTCTGATGGTCCTCTTTAGCGATTAAAAGACAGCAACACAACATGGTGGTTATTTGTAAGGAACTACCTTAGAAAAAAAAGCTCAGTTACCTCTGTTCCCTTGTTACATACACACCATACTACTTACGGTTACGGGACATTTTAATATTAGCTGGACGTTATTCACACTGAAATCGGAAAAAAACTGAAAAAAAATGCAAAGAAAGGAGAGGAAAAAATTATCAAGGAATTCCGTTTTTATTACCAAATGAAACATGAGACGTGACAAAAGCAAACAATAACCTCTGAGGCCTAATAAATCTATGCTTTCTTTACACCACACCATCAGTCAAACTTGGATCATTTAATTTCCAGTGGAATAGACTGCATTTCTCATCAGCCACTGAAGACATGCTCAGCAACCCACTCAAAACTTTACTTGAATGTGCAAAGAAAAAAAAAACGAAGAGAGAAAAACATTGGCAGGGAATTGCAGCAGTTTTTTTACGAAACAGTAAGGTGAAAATGAGGATTTCAGTACTTGACAAAACTGAGCTTTGGTGTCTCCATTCAAACTCTGTCAAGCTTCCCTTCTCTCCGTGCTTCCATGAGACAACTATTAACGAGCGAGCTGATTTCAAAGGCCCTCTGGGTTGAAGAGACTGCATGTCCGGGCATCTGTGGAAGGGGAGGGGGAAAAAAGTCCCATATTGCTCTCTCGCGCGCTCTCTCTGTCTCCTCTCTCCCTTTGAGAACTGACAGAAGTTTTGACAGTGGCAGTAAATTCACTTTGCAGACCTGCTGGGAGGCAGGGGAGCACAGCGATGGGAAGGCCTTTCTGCACTTCAAGGACCCCGAGCGTCTGCCGGATAGCCTGTCAGAAATACCAAGGCTGATAATAAATTTGCTTTTGCACAGCTGTGGCTGTGAAACGAGTGCAGAGGCACTGGGGTGAAGGAAAGAGCTAGGAGAGACAAATCTGAGGCAACTGGTTGGCCTAACTTTTTTCACACAGGGAGCAATTTTTCAAACAGTGAAGGCAAGGCAAAAATTAAAATGTATCACCATCACAATTTCTTCACAAATAATAAACTGTATGTCCTGTTTTATAGGATTTTATCCAATAAATGTTCCAGAAAACTCTTTTCCAAACACATGCTCCAAGCTGAACAGTTGCTCACAAGTTAAATTGTTAATTCAATTCAGCTCAGTTCAATTAGTGCCAAATCATAAGCAGATGCCTCAAAGTGCTTTATATTTTAAGGGTAGCCCATATTATGTTTAACATATTATATAGTAATTGGAAGGTTGGTGAATCGATAGCTGGCAGTTCCAGTCTTCATGCCAAATATCCTTAAGCAGAGGGACAGAAGTGTTTGTATGAATGGGTGAGTGATGCGTGTTGTGTAAAATGCACTGAGTGCTCAGGTGGAGGACAAAAGCACTATGTAAGAGGAGAGAAGACCAGTCAACTGGCTGGGGCAATGGGAGGAAGACAGGATAAAAAACCGACTGCTGAAGAGAGCCAGAGATGAATAATAATTAATGATTAACTGCAGAGTGGCCTATAAACACATAGTGAGTGAAGAAGAAATACTACGTGCATCATGAGATGCCTCCAGCAGCCTAGGCCTATTTCACCATATCTAAGGGAGGATTCATATACATTCATATACACTATTGGATCATATCAGCTGCTGATGATTTTAACTGCTCGTATAGTCCTGGATAACTTGATCTACACTAATGTAATATGTCTGCAAAATAAAATGGGGGTGAGTCAATCTTTAAGGTAAATAATTGCAAAATACAGTAGAAAATAATCACAAAGTAGCACAAATTAGAAATATTTGAAGTAGAAGTACATTAAACCTGTAATTTAGAAAAGTACTCTCGTAAATGCACTTTACTAATTAGTTACATTCCTTCTGGTCACATGAATGCTCTCAGTCATGATGGTAGGGGCTTTATATGAACAGTTAATTGCCCATTTTTTAACTTTTGTGACTTTTTAATATTGAGAAGCACCGCATTAAGAAGTCTTTAATATGCCAGCCCTTAGTCCAAAGTCCGTGTGATGTCTGATTTTGCCTGTGCATGCTCAGGCTCTTTGTCTGGCATTATTGTTGAGTACCACAGGATGAATTTAGGTCTGATATGCAGCATCTCTGTCTTTATTTTGTCCCTATTTGGATCTTATTATCCTGTTTTGCCCCTTTTCATGTAGGATAAGGTGGGGGTTTAGGCTTAAGGAATAGTGTTTATTATGTAGTTCTCCAAATGGTGCATGGAAGGCCACATGATTGCTGCCAAGAAAGTAAATTGGGATAAGCCCAAAATATCAAACATGCCTAAAACCTTCGCAAAATACGGAAATTCAGTGGTATAAAATCTTAAACTTGGGCTGGCAGCAAACCAACAGGCTAAAACATGTAAACCCACTGGTATGGTCCTGGTGAGCACACATGACGATAGCAGGGATCAAGCTTGTGAACTTGCAGTCACAGAGAGGTTTTCCTGCACACCTCCACAGCCTCGGGCTGTGTTTGCTCTGTAACATGTATGTCAGAATACTTCCAAACTCGGCGACCTGTCAGTTTGTCTCTGCATCAGTGTCATCAAAGCATACTCCTGCAGAGTTATTGCAATGGTAAATAAAATTAATTCAGAGTGTAAAAACAAGTGTTGGTATAAACTTTAATTTTTCCTCTTCAAGTATGAAAGTGTTAATGTTCAGTCGGATTTTATACATCTGAAACAAGCTATGCTGAGTACATTTCAAGACGCCTGCTCACATCCTTGCAAGAGCTGCCTCTCGTTCCTTTTCCTCTGTTTCCTGTGATCTGCCTTGCACAATGTAAAGGAAGGTGAAACGTGTCCCTTTGCAAATTCCCTCATCTGAAGCTGTTATTTCCTTTCTTATCACACAAATGCAATGAGATCTGTGAGAAATCAGCTCTCCTGGTATCTGCCCCTCTCCCTTCTCCCTTCTCTCCTTCGCCCACTCGCTGTCCCTCGCTCCCCCAGCACGCTCTCTTTTTTTGTTTTACATTTGCTTTGAGCCACTCTGTGCATTAAGGCATGTATAAATATATTTATATCTGAAAATGTATAAATATAGTTAGTCAATTTTTCCACACACCCTATCGTACAGTTCAGACAGGCCTGGGGTGTCCTGGACCTCCTTGTGAGGCTCCCATGGGGGGAAATCTAGTGTTTGAAGCCATCTGCCTTTTTTTTTTTTTTCTTTTTAAAAAAATCTCCAGTCTGGGGGTAGGGCAGCATGGAAAGTAATAGAAAATCTTAAAAGAGTAAGCAAGACAGTTTGAGATTTATGTTTTTTACATTTTTGCAGTTTAATATTGCAAGTGTTTAATTTTTTAAAACCACAGATTCGACATAAATCATTCATAGCTTTGTAATTCAAGACATTTATGGATACATGTCGTAATCCATGTCTAATGACACGACATGAACTAAGCCCAGTCCTAGTTTTATGCTTCTGTGATGCATTGGACAAATATTAAATGAAAATTTCCCCACAAAGCCAACTGTAAATGCTGTGCTGAAAAGCATTTAAAAACAGAAAAAAGCCCCAAAAAAGAAAATAAAAATTTATTCCTGTTAAATAAAATTATGAAATAGATTCCAGCTACTCCAGTACAGGTCATATAATAGGCAATAAAAGATTTAGCAAATTTGATAATGTAATAATGTGCAGTCATGTAGTTGAGACAATGTCTTTGGCTGGAACAGTACAAGTTCTCCTGAAAAATTCCAAAAATTCCTGATTTCTGTCCTACATTTTGATCAATTTATAAATTAGCTGCAAAAACTGTTAATAGGATTAACTTTAACAAGCTGGGATTATTCTACCATTCACCACTGTAATACAAAACTGTAAACTAACTATTTGACTCGTGTAACTATAGGTAAAAATGTTAAAATATGTTATTCCTTTAATTACAATTTGGGTTTTAAAGGACACTCAACTGGCTACCTACAAAGATGTGAAATATAGGGCCACAGTGGTGATGTATCATAAAGCCCTGAGGTATATAATCTGCTTTAACAGATATTAGGCAGTCACATTTGTCAAAAAAATACTGCATGAATACTGAAGCAGTCATAGATCGGTCTGTGTTAGAAATGCTAAAATTAATTGATGGTTTCACAAGTTAGAGATACAATTTTAATGAGTACAAGTAACAACAGAGACAACTTTAACAGAACAAAAAGTCTCAGTTGAGACTCGCAACAGCTATTAATTGTAAAGATTTCACTGAATAGTAAATTTAAAAAAATACTAAAAATACAACTGTCACAGCTATATATCTGGTTTGGTTGACATATCAGAGTCTGACTGAAACATTAATAAAGTGATTTCCTTTTAGCATGGGAGCATAGTCGAATGTCTTTCATGTAATCTGAAATGTCTTTACTTGAAGTGGTTTGGGAACTTTGAGGTAAGATCAAACAGCTTTACGCTTCAAGATAAGAAACCACCTATCCTTGCTCAACCACCAGCTTCACGCTAGCTTTCTGGCATTTACGTGCTCATTCTGTGGTCTCACTCTCTGTGTACATACACACATTGCTCGACTTCATACATGCATTACTGGTTCTCAACGCAGTACAGCTTCTACAGCTTCTAGAGTTCAAAGGAAGATCCAACTTTGAATAAGGTTTTTTGACTTTGAGTGATTGAAACATACACTTTTACATTTTATATTATGGACTGATAGCTAACAGTTGTCGGTTTTAAAAAAAAATATTACCACTGCCAATGAGAAAAAGTGTCTGCAATATAAAATATAAAAGAATGACAAAATGGCTAAGAAGTTTTTGATTTTGCATTTGAAATCCTTTTTTTTTTGTCCATCACCATGTTGTTTTGGAGCCAGAAGTGGCCATATTATACACTACATGCTGCACACCATGCTGAGATATGCCACCTTTTCAGGTAATAACTCCTTTGAATCTCCTTGTTTCTACATTTTAAAACTGGTTCTTTGCTAAGTTAGCAACACTTGTTCATGCCATGAGTTATGTGCCTTTTATATGCTTGAATGATTCATAGGTCAGCATTAAGTGGTTTAACAAACAACCAACCAACCAAACAAACAATGACTCAGGGGTGGCTCGAGACTTTTGCACAGCACTGTATGTTAGCTTGACCCTAGCTTGACCCTTTTAAAAACTTTTTTTTTTTACTGTATAATTTGTAATGGAGACTTTCACCATTCAAATGTAAGTTCTTTATGTTCTCACCTAAAATGCTTTGCATAGAGCAGAGGCTGAACGGGGCTTTTATCTCTAGATTTTGAGCAACAAACCCAACTGTTTGATACACTTTGAAAACTACTGTGTCTTAAATTTTGATTTCCCCTCGCCTTTTTTTTTTTTTTTTTACAAGATGTGCTGCATTTAAAAACAGCACAATTAAAACATTTGCTATCAAAATTAGT
>VUQG01001374.1:0-18726 GCA_015106755.1 Etia nguti | reverse complement strand
GCTATCAAAATTAGTTCCACAGATGTCATAAACATTTCTAATGTGAATTCCTTTTTCTGTTTTTCTTTTTTGTAATAGGGTTTGGACAAATGAAATCATTTTTTGAGTCATTTAATTCTTAAACTCACCCATATGCTGTGCCATCTGTGCTCCACATAGCTGTTCTGTTTTCTATTGGACCAGCACACAGTCTGGCAATCTTACAGCTTACAACCCAAATAATGGATTGTGTGTTTGCACAGGAAATCAACCTATTTCAAGATCACATATGTCTTTTTCCACACCACCCTTAGACCTAAATAGCTACAGTTTCTCTTGGCTTCACACACTACAGCTAAGCATGCTAGCAGGAGGGCAGCATTTAGCCAAAGCATGACTGCCTTCTGCTGAGGACCAATTTGCTAAGGAGGGTCTTGGAGGAAAATGGCTGTGCTTTTGTTGGCTTGAAACGCTGCTCTATTTCAACAGAACTGACCTTTTCCAGACCAGTCAACCAACAAACTCTGTGGACACCCAGGGAGAAGGCAAATGAAGGGCAAACAAGATTAGAAAGAAACTAGAGATATTTTGTATGTTATTTGGAGCAGGAATAAATGACTCTCCATCTTTTACACTTTGGATTTTGGATTGGAAGTTGAGGAATATGACTAAAGTATTCTGCTGCTATCAGACACCAAATGCACATGTAATTCAAGAAAGGGGTTAATAAAGCTGAACTCTGAAGCTGGTTTACTTTTGCAGCATCTACTCACCAAATATTTGAGCATTTGACTCAAAAAACAGTAACTCTTAACTAACACTTAGAAGATTAGTAATAAAGTAACCAATGCATAACAGAAGACTATGTTTGAGGTTAATCTACTGGCTGAGAAAAGCAGATAATATTTAAGTCTTCATAAACCTAACCATTGTGCCTAACCACAGTTTTTCTCTCCTCACTCAACTCTCTCTCCTTTTGACCTGATGGTTTTTTTTCTTACAGCTAATTCTAAGTACTATTTTTGTGTTGGAATCTAAAAGTTATGAGTAGATAGTCATCAGCAATCTATGACCTAAATGCATGTAGAATAGTGTATCTTTTTCTTGATTATTCGTGACTGCTTGTGATATGCTAAAACTGTGCTTGAAACAAAGTCTTAATGTCTGGAGCCTCTAAACTAAGGAAATTTTAATGTAGGAACGAAAGAAAAAAACGCAGCTTTGAATGTCCGAGCCTCGATCAGCTGACGTCTTAAGCATAAAGCAGTACAATCAAAACTTCCTGCCTCCATTTGCAGTTCAGTCATAAACAAAAGAGGTCCAATGTGGCAGCTTTAGTCGCCCTCTGTGGCTTGGCAGCTGTTCTAACCTGACAGCGACTAATTCACCTGTTATAGAAACTGAATGTGTTTGTGATTTCTATAAACATCTACTGCTGGGTTGCTGTGGGCTGCACCCTGCAGAGGAGATGTGGATGAGTGATTGATAGCTGTCACAGTGCAAGCCTACACTCAAAATGCTCGGATTTCTTTAATGTTATGCTTTTATTTTTTTTTTACTGGCTGAAACTTAATATCCAAGGTTTACTGCGGCATTATTTGAGGCTTTGCTAGTCTTAACCAGATGAAACAGTTTAAAAGCCACATTTCGAGGCACATTACTAAAATAACTTTGCAGTCTTACTACAATCTGAGTAATCTTTTGAACTACAAGCACCAGTAGTCAAATTTCTACATGAGATGGAGTCTAAATTGCGGTTACTATGACTTAATAAAATATTCTTATTCGGTCATGTGATAGCTAAACTGGCCTCATTAATGACTTGAATAAATGACTTTAACAGAATTATTTACTACGACTGTTTGATGATGTCTTTGTGGTGCAGACATTCATTCACCTTCTGTGTGGAGATGTCAGAATCAAAACACAGACACAATAATGGATGTGCTTTACATACAGTGATTTAAGAGTGCTGCTGACAGCCGCGCGTGTGTGTTTCAGTCATTCATCTCATGTTTTTTTTAGCATAATTTGACATACTATGACGTGCATGAATATAACATACAAATGAATATAAATACAAAAAGTTTAGCTACGTGTCAGTAATTGTGCTGCTTTCAGTATTCATTCCTTCAGGCATGTTCAGTTTTTTGTTAACATATCAAACAATTTGCGTGCTGAGAAGAAGTTAAGTGACATTTACGATGAACATCATTTCTGTCCAAGTTCTGGCCACTTCACATCCTGAGCTTTTGCTTTCAAAAACCAAGATTACGTTAGAATGTAAATTTTTATGTCCCAAAAAAGCTATTCATGTGATAGTTTGTGTGGGAAGAGTCAAATCCGGAATAGACAGATTGTCAAGGTGGCTTTGATGAAACTGTGAACAGCGATGATACTGAAGAGCACTAAAATGTGGAGACGAGCTAAAGGGAAATCCAGAGCTGCATTACAATTTTGCAGCCTAATAATCTCACCTTTACTGCCTGGAGTGGCATTTTTTGTGATAACTGAGCACCTTACAGGTGTTATAGTATTTAGCCAGCATGCCCAACCAAGACGAACCAAAAAAGGTGGTTTCTTAAAAAACAGAACTCATTAAAGTTGTGTATCTGCTTATTATAGCTGTGTGGACAATGGATAGTATGCTGTGTGTGTGTGTGTGTGTGTGTTCATGACCGACAGTTCTGTCTCATTGGCCAAATCTATGTCTGAGAGCAGAATGACCTTTAGGGGATCTGGAGTGTTTTCCATTGGGGTGATGAAGAGGTCCACAGCCTTGTGGGAGTATAAAAAGGAGCTGGGGTAAAGGGAGATGAGAGTGGACTTGGGGATAGTGGGGTGTGGGGCACAATAACAGGGAGGTCCACTTGGCCATGAAATTAAAAAGAAATGCAACACGATACAAGAAAAATAAACAGAGAAGGGCCTCCCAGGTTTGAGTTAAACAGCCGGGGTGATTATCGAATTGTGTTGATTGTTTCCTGGCTCCTCATTTTAAAACAGAAGATGTCCTGAAAACTCGACTGCAAACAGATTTAGGAAGACCAGAAATGTCTTTCAGTTTTCTTTTCAGTTCATATTTATATGTGTTGCCTTCTCTACCATAGCAGTGGTCAACTTTTGAGAAGTTAATATGGCTGTAAACCTATGGGAGCAGTTTTCTTCTAAATATACAGAAATACTACACTTAGAGTGTCATGCACAATGATAAACACTTTTATAATAGACTAGGCTAGGATAATGATGTTCACCATATTGGGTATTTCCTGTTAAACTCATTCACTGATCTTTGACCCCTTAAGCAATCTATCCCATGCTCCCTGTGTGAGGAGGCCCCACTGATCCAAGGAGACTCTATGTAGTTATCTGTGGATTAATTTACATACAGTGTACTGCACATTGCCCTTATCATAAATCAGCTGCACTTCAGCAGAAAAAGACATAATCTTGTGGACAAAAGGACCGAGGCTCCAGGTTCTAAGTAGGTAGACTGACTGAGGGACTCACTGAGATAGGTTTTCCTGTCAAACACGGCATCTACAGTTGACAGCATCTTTACAAGCTTTAGGGCAAATTAAATGTTGTGAAAGTGCAAGTTGGCATTCGCTGTCCTCGTCATTGGACATACATGAAGCAGGATACTCACTCACCAGGCACTGGCTTCCCTCTAATGTAGCAAATAACCATCAAATTTCTTGACCAGCTGTACTGTGGACTCTGAAATGTTGCCAGTTTAAATCCAACTGGGCAAGTTATTGCAACAAGCATGTACTGGAAACTAAGTTAAAAAGCAGTTCAGCCCTGCCACATTAAAATCTCATAATCTTTTTGTCCTCATGAATCTGCTATGTATGTCTTTCATTTGCGTTTCTGCGTGTGCGAGAGTTTGAGAGAGAGAAAGAGCGAGAGACTTGTTTATAGCTCTTTTTCTTTTCTTTATGGACACTTCCAAGGGGGGTATAATTTATGTGCTGAACCTCATATGCACCTTTACAAAGAAACTTAATCACTGGAGATTTCTTTTTCTTTTTGTACTGAGGACATGATTGATTCATGTCGTTTTTACAGCCTTTTCCTTTGGGTTATGTAGCTCAACCACAACCAGGAATTGGAATAATCCAACTCAGCGTCCTGGCAGAGTCAGAAGCTGCAAAACACGAGTCTTAAAGTTGAACTGGCATTTTGGCACTAACTCTACTGAGAACATTTTATTTCCTTCTAACATGTACCTCTACACGAACAGGCTCTGAGGGCAGTGGTGGGCCAGGCAGTTTATATTGGAGTGGAGCAGACTGATGGCATTACTTGTAATTGAGTGGCACAGAAGTGGATGGGCCATTAATGGTTTTTTAAGCAAATTACTGTATACCAAACTTTCATGATGAGTCACTGAGTCAGTCATTAATCATAACTTGTCACATTATTAAAATGCGTCAGTGTGTTAACAGCATCTGCAGTGCAATTGTTCTTTGAAAAAAGTTGATTTTTAAAAGTAGTTTGTGCATAAAACTTGTTTTTTTTGAGAAATGGCCAGTGAGTCACTGGGAACTATACATAACTGGTTACCTATCTAGTCTAATTTTTTGTGTCACTGGATAGACTACAAAGCAACATGAGCCTGCAAAAAGAAATCTAGACTTTTTAAAAAATAAATATTTCTAGGATTTTTCTGTTGAGATGTTTTTTGATTCAAGTTAAATCATGCTGGCAATCTGAGGTAGTGAGCAGCGGGCCTACTACTTCTGGACTATCTTAGCTTTTTAGCCACACTAGCAATTTAACACTAGGGCTATTTGGGTAGCCAGTAAACTCTACAGTAACTCCACTCCACTGCTTCTGGCAGCTACATGTACCCAGACCAACAAGAAAAAATATTGTAAGATATGGGACCCACAGTCTCACCTTTACCTTTTTGTTGACAATGGAAAAGAAAAAGTCTGGAGGGCCACAGCACTAGCAACCTTAAACTGGAGTTTAAGTAGTGGGTGTGAAGACGTTAATGTCTGCAGGTTGTTTACCTAGACCTATGTGAAGCACAATGGAATGCCATGGGGGAAGAAATGCAGTGCACAACAGTTTTTAGTGGTGCTAGGGACAGCACCTGCCTCATGTATTTACTCATCTCTGCTCAAGACCATCAAATTACTCATGTGTTTGTCTGTTTACCCCTATAGGGCTTTTGGAAATGGCATTCATTAAAGGTTCATTCCGAAGCCGTGTGTTTAGCTATTAACATTCTTGCAAAATGTCATTTTGATTTATTTATTTATTTGTTTTTATTTTTGGAACCAAATTTTTATACTCTGGTTTGTCTGGTATTGACATATTACTAAGAATACAACAAGTCTAGTTTGGTTTTCTAGTAACAACATATAAGTATCAAGTAATCAAGGAACAAGTTATCAAGTGTTATCAAGTTAAAACTTTTCTATATATAAAGGAATACAGAGTTAAAATACTACTTTCTTTTACAGTAGATGCATTTTAAAAAGTACTTAAAGCTTGATTTGAAATTTTAGCACATATTCATACATGAAGGGTAAAACATTTTACACAGTACATTTATACCGTTGCATTTGTTCTCGCATGTGCGTGAGAAGGCTCCACAGGGCTTTCCCTGCAGTCTCTTTAGTAAAACATACTGTACAGTCCAGTGCTGATGGCTGGCATATGCGGCCAGAGTTCCCCACTTGCACCATGACACAAATATTCACACTCTGCTTCCACAGAGCTTTGCCATCGACAGCTGCACTTTTAACAAGAGCTCTGAGATTTAATTACTGGCCTGTTTCTACTCTGAAACCTCATCTGCTGAGCCGCACAGGAAATTGCCTCTAACAGTGTAAAGGTGGTAACTGGATTGCTGGACTCTTAGGGAAAATGTACACACATTGTTCCTGTGCGTATTTAATTATGTTGTGAATTGTTGGCAGATTGCATAATAGCAAGTTGGAAGCATATCCAAGCTGGACTATACTGTATAAAAGGTCCGATAGAGAAAGCAGGTTTGGGACTCATTGGGATTGTTTTAATCAGGAAGTGAAAAAAGGCTTTTAGTCATTGGGGCAATGCACAAGACATCGTTGGCAGCTAAAAAAAAGTAAACACAGGAAAATTTACATCTGATTGTTTCAGTTTCGGTCCCCTCTGTCTCTTTTTTTGCTTCTTCCCTCCTTTTCTGTGTCTCTGCCCAGTTGGAAGTCAGGCTAAAGTGGTTCAACTCCAACTGCTGTCACTCTTTTACCCCTAACATAATAATTGTCTGACAGCTTGAAGTTATACCACCACATCTTTGGCAACTGACCTGGACACTAAATTACAGTGAAAATCCTTCAATAACATTTGCATGGAAATTAAGTTGTTAGCTTCTCTCTTCATACTGAATCGATGGCTATGAAAATATTTTCTTCAGCTGGTTTTTCACTTTTAAATATGACTGTTCCAATGACATAGGAATATTTCCTGCTCTGGCCGTAATGCTATTTGCTTATAGGTTTGGAGAGTAGTTGGCCCATTCTGCACCACCCAGAGCTGTTTTTAAGTCGTTTAAACTAAGTTTCAAGCAAGATTTTTGTACCTTCCGTTCTTTTGTTTTAAAATATATAACAATTATTTTTTGTGTGTCTCATAGTGTCTGATAACGAATGGAGCATCTGTGATGGTTTATGAATTCCAAAAAAGACTAATCATTATGTCAGCTTTTTGCTCCCACCGTGTCTTGTATTTTTGGATTATAATGCTTTCCTTTTGATTTACTGATCTTGTGTGCACAAGGATGACGATTCAAAATTTCAGTTTACATGAACCTATAAAAACACGGTTGCATAAAACATTTGCTGTTTGTCTGACTTGACTGATATTTTGTTTTCTCTACAGTTTAAACTGATATCAAATTATTACCAGCAGCAGCCTACTTCATAGGTGTACAGACCTCTCACAAGAAACTGGACAAGACTGCGTTCTGTGTATGGCTCCTTGGTACAAATATTAGCATAAAGTGATTAGGCAATCCGATCATGGCATAAATGTGACGAGTCCTGGAACTAAAATTTTGGTTTCATTGTGTTTAAAGTCTACAACATGTTTTGTTTTAAAAGTAACATATTATACAAAATTAGATTTAATAGCAACATAATCCCTACTCAGGTTTCAGTTCACGTTATTGCCTTTTGACTTTGACAGTAAGCAGCACTGATAGTAAATTACTTTGGATGAGGTTGTCATTTTCAGTACTTAAAATGTAAATATAAAAATGTGCTGGTAATTTATAGGTATACCATTTTGCCTGGGAAAGTGGAACAGTTCAGGAGGAAGAGCCTGCTTTTAAGGTACTTTTGACATTTTGTTGGAAATCACTGACTGCGTGAGTGAATGAAACTCTTTGGGAACACTTCAGTTTTCCGTGAGAGAGAAGTGCAATGGTTTCCTTTTCCACTCTCACCTCACACACAGTTTGGCTCTGTTGCTCCCAGGATAAGTGGAGAAGTAGATGTTTTATTCATTCTTAATAGCTTATACTATATGTATTTTTTTTCTATTAGTAAAGTAGGGAGAATTGCAACTATACAAACTAGCTGGGTTTTCTTAGGCCATAGAACATTGATTAATAAATGATTATGAGCTGATAATAAAGAGCTTCAAACTCTTTAAAGGCTGAATCACAAATGATTCTCAAGATTTCAATCATGTTAGAAGTCAGAATGAGTTCAAAATGTGTCACTGCTGTTTTATAATCAGAAAAATGTGACATCAAACATGGACTCTTTCTGCAGATGTGTCTGTAATAATCATCAGTGACCGCTACTGGGATGATACAAGCAAAGTGCTGACAGTGGCTTAGAAGCTTTTTGCTTCCAGCACACATATCATGGTGTCAACACACAAAGTTGGAGACAAATTCTTCCTAGAACCATCCCAAAAAACAGAGCTGCTCTCACTCTCTGGACCAAAATAAATAACCGAAGAACCTAGCTGAAGCACATTCCTTCTCCCTAAAACAGCCTTAAGTTTCCCCTGGATGCAGAACTGGCGTGTCTGTTGTAGAGCATTTTCTGCCAGTTGGGAGTCATTGAGTGGTGTGATTGACTATTGGATGGTCTAATTGTGATTACTGAGGTTAGACCTTCCTCTGGGATCAGGACGGTTCCTAGCCATCCATCATTGGCCATCATCACTCTGTCATCAGGCTCACTGGCTGCTTCCACTTTCTAGTTTCTTCCTTTTTTGGGAACACTTAAATATGAATATTTTTTTCAATTAAATTCCATGGAGCTGCTTATGTTTATTGTATTTAATTTATAGAGAATTACACATTCCTTTGGGATTATATGGTTTCAGTTCTCCTGTATTAGCCCAAAGACATATAAAGACTTTGGGAACTAGGTGGAAACATTTTCTTTAAAATTTGGTAGATGTCCCAGTTTTCAGCCGCTTATCCTTAAAAGCCCCACAGGAAAAAATAAAACATTTCTCTGGAAAGTTAGACTGAGAATAACTTTTATTTTTTCCAATAAAAGAAAATAGATTGAAAAAAGAAAAAAGCACATCCACAATATCCAAGCTGCTTCAATTGGAGCTACATTGTTATTATGCCCTGAGACTGATAGCTGGTGTAGATCATTGAAATACACAGATATGTACAGTTTCATAGTGAAAGTACAGCTGTTTTATAGGACTTTTTGCCATTACGGGCTTTACACTGATTTAGTTTGACAGCTTTCTGAGCTCAGGGGTAGATTTGAAGGAGTTATCTGCATATTTTTTGTACTCCTTTACTTCTGTCTGCTTTATAGGCATTTTGTCTGAACATTTACTTTATATTTACACTTGCCAGCTCAAAGTTTACTGCAAATTACTGCTCTTAGTGTTTAACCGCTTACCTTTGAGCTAATGTTTTTCTACTGATGGTTTTTTTTTCTTCTATCTTTTGTTCTTGAAAAAAAAGACACAAGTGAAATGCCATGCAAACATCAGTACACATCAGTACACATTTGAACTTTTGACACGATTCACACACATCCTCGTCATAGACCAGTCAGCCACTGGACGTATCTTTATAGACACATGTTTAAAATAGCATGAAACAGACAGTCAGCATTCAGCTTGCTTGCTTTCATCTGGATTTGCTGCTTCATATTGATTGCATGTTTTCTTTGAAAACTTTCAGTGAGTGGTCTCTTTTTAAATCAATGCATCGAAGAGTCAAGGTTGGTTATGTCTTCAGGGTGGTTTTTTTCCTATGTCTGCGCATTTCTGCCAGCAAGAGAATTGACTACACAGCATCAGTAAGCATTAGCCTTAGTCCCAGGGAGGAAAAGCCTCAAATCCCACAGAGGGATGAACTTACACAACTTTCACAAGTTAGGTGAAGACAGAGCTTGTACTCCCAACTTTTCAGTCAGTGCATGGTCCAAAAGCAGTTCTGTTTAATGAATGAACATTGTGTGGATAGTGCTGAACATATGAAACCTTCCCTTTCTCTGTGTGTGAGGTCTGGTAACTATCTATTTATGGGGCTGCTATAAAATATCTGTCTATGTCTCTTAACCAACAGCACCATGCAGACATAGTCCTAGACATTTATTGTTTTTGACTATGCTGATTGCAGTGTTTACGAGAAACGTAACCTCTTTACACTGCAGACCTTGCAGTTGCACCAAATCTTGTTTTTCTCAGCTTTTACCCGTAAACTGGTGTCAGTTCTCCCCTTGGGCTTTCTTTGCAGTAGAGAAGTCTTTTTTTATATTTTTTTTTGTTACCAAAACTAAACACAGAAAATTGTAATATCAACCTGAACGCCTACCCCTTAAAAACTTAACCTCCTAAAAAGTTTCTTGCTGTTGTCACGAAACATTAAAAAAAATATTACGTAAAGTCTCACCTAGATTTTTTTTGTTTTCAGTGTATTTAAGTATCCAAGAAACATATCCATGCCTACATTTGCCTACTATTTGCATATAGTCAAGTGCCTCATTGTGCAGCTGATATTTTATTTTCATAAATACACTGAAAATTTTCGACCAAGCCGACTAGTTGAAATCTTATTCTTTGTACGGGAGAGTGGTAGAAACACTCTTATCCAAGTTCCAGATAAAAGTATTGGTATGAATAACTTTTCTCTGACTATAGTTGATTTTGTAAAAATGGTACAGCTTGTGAGTAATTAGTGTAAGTATGAAAACTTACAGAATAAGATCAGATGTTAGTCTAAGCGTAAAGGTTTGATTTAGAAGCTTCTTTTAAAATTTTGCTTTTGTTTCAAATTTTTTCCTCGTGTGTTTATTTGTTTTCAACCTAAGAGATAGCAGGTGATCACTAAAAGAGCAAATGCATTTAAATAATGCAATATATTAGTGACATGGCCTGAGATTGCTGTTTCTTGCATATCTAAACAAATTAAAGGAATCTTTTAAGAACTGTTCCACAGAACATTGTTTTTATAAAAATGTATAAAAATAAAATGTCCGAAAAGAGTTTTCTGACATTTAAACAAATGTTATATAAGATATGCAACCAATACAGTTGTAGAGTGACTAAAAGCAGTCAAGAGTCTGAATTTAGCTTAGAAAGAAAAGGACTGAACTTCTTTAAGTTTCATGAAAGAGATCAAATTATTTTAGTTTTAATTGTGGCGAAGCACTGCACATAAAAAGCAAGCTTACAAACATATTTTTAAGGAAAACAGCAATAGAAAATGAGTCTGCTGTCATGTTTTACACAGGAACAATGTCTCAGGTGTACAAAATAAACACTTGTTGTGATGTTGTTCACTTTTTGTGTAGAAAGAATCAGATTTCATTTTATTTGATAAATCTCAGACATGCTTGTGAACATATTGGCAGTAAATGAACAGATTATCTGGAGAATTTGAGACAAGCGGGTATTTGTACAGCATTTCATTGGCAATTAGCTGGACCTGCAACCTGCATACAGCCTAAGGTTGTTCCAAGGTTGAAAAAATAAGAAAATTCAATATGTCATGCTTCTTCCTCTCTCTCTCCCAATAAATGTCAGAGTAGCCATGGGATGGATTGAGGAGAGAACAGTCATAGCTTGTTAATTTAGAAAGTGGCCTGGCTAATTTACAGAGTGTAATATCTGCCTTCTTTACACATCCAAAATAAACAGGCTCTGGATTTTTTATTGGAACATTACCTCAGTTTTTTTTCCTCCAACAGCACACTATCTTTCTTTTTTTTTTCTTTTTTTACAGTGACTGCTGTTAAGAGGAAAAAATAAGCAGCTTTTCCATTAAAACTACAACAGATTCTCTATTATTGGCTGCAAATGAATTGGGCATTATGGGCTGGTGGAATGAATGGAGCTTTGATTGGTTTAACTGAATGCATGAGGTCCTGGTCAAGCCAGCGATGAGTCCCTTGGAGTGCAACCAAGAATTAAGTTATGGGCTCTTACTGTGAGAATGAGAAGAATGTGAGAGAGAAAACGAGTGACACACGCACACACACACACACACACACACACAAACATATTATGATATGATGATACCAGCAGCATCTGCTGACCAGTGTGATCATTGTAGGCAGTCGGTATTTTCTGACCTTTACCTGTCAGAGATTTTAGTTTAGGTTTATTTTTTACACATCCCAAGTTTGGCAAATTATATAGAATGTGTCATTATCATAAAACCTAGGCAGGATTATTTGAAAAATGACATTTTATTTAGTTATTATTTTTTAGCATTATAAAGGAGCAGCTTTTTTCTAGATGGGGAAAAGAATCATAACTTGGCACTGCTGAATCTTATTGAAAATTGACATCTTCAGATGAGAAGATGAAGGGAGGAAGAATATGTGAGCAATGATCAGCTCGGCAAGAAGGGGCCTGTGAATTTGCCATAACATTGAACTGCTCAAAAATATTATTTTTTATTGAATGCATCTTCACACAAATATGTGAGAATTCATTTTCTTAGATAAAGAAGCAAATGTGCATCTATGATCAGCCTGTGAGGTGGAAGAATAACAAGCTCATATTGTTTCACATTTATCTCCCTTTTCATTTTTTTTTTTTTTTTGAAGAGACCGTTCTCTGTTCTCAAGTGTTGACTAAAGTTGACTAAGCCTCCCTTTTGTACATATTTTTTATATATACAATATATATTTTTAATATATTGTATATATTTTTTCCAACCCATAAGGTTTGTTCTCTCAATATCTCAGCAGCAACAATTCCCAGGGACCTTATACGTGAAACTAATCTAAAAAAAAAAGTGAATTTTAGATCAATGCTAAAATTAAAGTACTGTAATGAATAGGATTAGAATGGAATAAGAAAAAAATTGGGTTATTTCCTAAATAAACGTTATTGGAGGGAGGGTGTCAGTAACATTTGACAAATCATTTTTTCATACATAAAGAATAATGTTGGGGGAGCATGGTGGCACATTAGTTAGCACTGTTGCCTCATGGCAAGAAGGTCCTGGGTTCAAATCCCCCATCTGGCCAGGGCCTTTCCGTGTGGCGTTTGCATGTTCTCCCCGTGTCGAGGTGGGTTCTCTCTGGGAGGTCCAACCTGCTCTCACAGGTTGACTGCTGATTCTAACTTGATAGGTGTCAGTGTGAATGGTTGTCTGTGTCTCTGTGTTATCCCTGCACCAGACTGGACTGACCTTTACCCTGCCAACAACCCTGAATTGGATAAGTGGAGGGGAATGTATAGATGGGAAATCAAAATTGGCCCAAGAAGGGATATTTGATGAACTAGTGTCCTCCTGGCTTGTTTCGATAGCAACTTTGGCACATAAAAATTTTCTTCTGTAGGACACAATTTTCTAACTGGTTGTTTATAGTATGATGGAAACCACATTTATACAGCTTAATAATCATAGTCATCACTTTTGACAAGAATATGAAGGTACTACAGACAAATTCATTATTAAGTGCAGGAATTCCTGTTAGAGCAGGACAGTGGTGGCGAGGTTAGAACTGTTGCCTCACAGTAATAAGGCCCTAGATTCAAATCCAGGTGTGGGAAATTCTGGTCTAGTTTGTGTCTTTCCCCCATGCTTGTGTGGGTGCTCTCTGGGTAAACTGACTTCTTCCCACAGTCCAAAAACATGTGTGGGTTAGGTTAATAGGTGATTCTAAATGGTCTGTAGTTGTGAATGATTGTCTGTCTCTCTATGTCTGTCAGGGACCTATCCTGGGTGTGCCCTACTTCCTGCCCTGGGGTGGGCTCCGGCCCCCCGTGACCCTGAACTGGATAGTGCCATCAAAGGGGAGGGCTTTTTCTTAAACCTATACTGGTGTTAGCATGCCCAATGATGTGGCAACACCAAATGCTGGCAAATCATAAATATTTCAACTAGCATACACTGAACAGCTTTGTCCCTGCAACAGAAAAATGTATATATTGCACATGGAAACATTCCAACATGCACATTACTGTTTTATTTAGTGCGCCAGACAAAGTATGGGAGAATTTCAAATGCACTGTCACTTGCAGTATGCAATCCAACATATATTTCTCACTATTTAGATCAACCTTTTTAGCTACAAATGTAATGGCCACTGCTGAAGAATGCCCTTCCCTTGGTAGTGTAAACATATACTTGCATTTTAAATAAAAGTGCTTCAGTAAAATCAGTGGCAGGTAGTCATGAAACCATGTGATCAAACTATGTGGCCACTGAACACCTCAGCGGAAATGTTTAACCTTAAAGTCAAAGTAAACTGTGAGTTTGATGAATTTTTACCAGTGTTTCGTGTGGATAGAGTCATATAAGGACAGATGACACGTCATCTGTAACTATTCCTGTCCATGGCAACATCTTTTTTTTTTTTAAACACATCGACATCAACTGAAATGAGCTGAAAGCTTTGCAATTGTGCAGCATCAATTCAGTTACATTACTTAACACGTTCACTGTTGAAATTGTTTCCTAATATTTTCATTGAGATTTGCGATTATAAAACTAAACCTCTGTTGGTTTACTGAAAGGAAACTCTATCCATCACCAGCTCTCACTTCATTTCTTGAGTTAGCAGTACTAACTTTAGATTGTTGAGTGTTGCCACAGGCTATGAGAAACGGCAGGCCTTACCACAGTGTCCATTGTAGGTCCACCCAGGATGAGACATGTAATTAGCAAATCCTCCTGACAGAACAGGGTCAATTTAAGGGCCACCTGGGATATTTCAAAAACTGAGAACGGCAACAACTGTAACTCATCTTAATTTAGCCTGGGTAACAAAACAAGAGCACTGATAACTTTTAGCTGTATTTTTCTGCTTTTTTGCTTTTGTTCTAGCAATTTTATCCATGAGCAAACCTCTAACTTGCAAATGAGTTGTGCTGTGGTTGTCTCAACCACTGACAAATGCAGGTTAGGGCTGTGAGAGACAGACAACCACCCATTTAGGTTGACTGTAACACAGAAAAGGATAAACATGCACACGTGTATTGGAATGTGGCATGCATAAATAAAAACGTCTGCACACATATAGTAAGTGTATTTCTGTATGTTTTGTTTTTGCTAAACAGTGGAACATTTTATTCAGAATAGAGCTTGCAGCAGACAAGGGATTAATGTCATTGATGGATTGATGGAGGGGAGGCCACTGTTCCCTCTGCCTGTTTGCTACTATTGGCCCATATGGTGTGTGACCTGACTAATAGAGGGTCTCCGAAGGTCACAAGGGCAGCTGCAGGATAGGTGGTCAGTGTGGGTGGTATAAGAACCCACTGCTAGCCAGTTTTATAGGTTGCAAGTTCAGGCGAAGTTTTAATCAGGTTAATAATTTATTTTACAGGTATCACTACTGATACCTGCAATAGCGACCATTGTGGATTGTCACCATTGTGGCTTTTTAAAAAAGGGCTTTTTTTATTAACGTGAATGACATTTTTGAATGAAACTCTTCTTTATTGGCATGCTTACTTGGAGTGTTGTTGCACAAGGGATAAAACATTATGGCTTTAAGCCACAGTGTTTCACAGCACCCATAAACTGGGATAATTTGAACCAATACCCCTCGGAACAATTGCTATTTTAACAATTTATGTTTTTATACATTTTTCTGATTCAAATGTTTACAGGTTCTTTTTTGAATCAAAGTCTATCCAAGTAGGAGGGAAAAACATACATATATACACACACATAACATAATCTTGCTATTGCAGCTGTATCATTTACTCTGTTCTGTATAATGCTTATATATATAATGTTTATATCACAAAGTTTTGCTGTTTTCTTCACAAATTTAAAATAAGAACCATTCTGCAACATCCTGATATATAACTGTACAATCTTCTGAGGTTCTGCTGCTCTGACTATCCACCTGTGGTGAAAAATAACTGCACATTTTAAATAATCTAAATGATCGAAATAACCCAGGTGGTTCTCTTCACTGATGCTGTTCCATCTCAATAACTTTTTTCATTCCTAGCTATTAATCCAAATAATCCCTGTTGTATTACCTGGTGGTTACTTTACATTAGCTCAAGCTAAACGTTTTTGGTATGAATACAACCTTTTATCTTCCTCTTCATATAGTTTGCATTATATGCTTTTACAAATAGCTTTTAACTTCAGACACATTCAGCTTTTTTTTCCATTTACACTTTATCTCAAGCATGTCCTGTTCTTTTCTGGTCTCTTGACGCCCATTTAGGTCTGGTTGTGCAAACAGACGTTATCAGTCGTATGAAATGTTTTGTCTTAGTTCCATTAGCTGGCGCACATGGCAGCTTCAAGATGCAAGAAGTCACAGTTGGAAAACACTGAAGCACATTAGTGCTGTACTTCTATGTGCAGACTAATCGACCCTCGAGATGCCAGCTTAGCATTACAGTACGAATGCAGCCCATGGGTCCAGACTGAAGTAATATTTAATGCTGCTTCCTGGACATTTTCATCCAAGCAGCCATTGTAGACAAACAGTGTAGCTCATCAGGATGGTTTGCAACTGTTGCAGAGCTATCAGTGCTTGAATACCATAATTTGGAGGCACAGCACTCTTCTAACATCAAACTCTACAGCAGTTGTGCAAAACAGCGATTATTTTTCATAAATATATTCTTACAGTTTGCCATTTGCCATGGTTAATGATGCTGTTTCCCTTCATTCTAAAAATGCACAATTCCAATTCAGGTTAAAATCAATGAATAAAGCGGAGAGCTGACCCAAATACAATATATCAAAGACAATCACAGATAGGAAGACAAAGTCAAAACGAGACACAACGGAGAACATAGACCTGATAACTCTGTGAAGGCTATGAATAATTAACAAAAATACCTGGAAAAATATAAGGAACCAAAAAAACACTAAACTGAACTACAATAACTCTCCAAATTTTCTTTTCACCTCAAGTTATCCAATGTAATCTACTGGTTATTTTTCTGAGCTGTAAATTATTCACAAAAACGTGTTTACATTAAACGGCGCAAACACGTTTTTGACTGGTAGAAACATAACGTAAGTTAATATGAAGAAGTTAATTCCCAAAGTAAATTTCTTTGGTTACTGTTGCATCTATTGTGGGAGCTTTACAACTAGATTAACATCTCATTTTAAAGTTAAACACATCAACAAAGACATAACTACTAATGGCCAGAGAAAGCAAGGGCCTTTTTTGACATTCTAAAACTGTTACAAAATTAAAACACAGACCATTTTCCCATTGTACTCCTCTGACTCGCAAGAGCACCTACAGACAAGGGGAACTATTGGGAAAAGATTTTGAAAATGTTCCTGCTTTCTGCACATGGATTATTTGGCTCCACTTCCGAGATTGAGCTGGCTTTCTTCAAGTTTATTCAGACTTTTAATGTCATCCATTCACAGATTTTTGCCTCAGCAGACCACAAAGAGAAAAAAAAATAGCCACAGACCCATAAAACATTGTGAACATGGTCCCAAATCCCACTGAAGGATTTTAAAGTAGTGGGTGGATAGGGTAGGAGGGTGAAGTGGAGTGGGGAGGGTCTACACATGATTGGCCATCATCGCCCTAAGAAAGAATGATGATCAGCATCTGTTCAATAAGGTTTCTGTTCTGCATAGTTAACTCAGTTCATTATATGTTGTAAAACATTTTTAAATTGTGGGACTTCAGACCTTAGCTTAAACTACATTAATAATAAATAGATGCATTAATGTCACAGTAATCTCCATATATTCACACTACTGACGTGACTTCAACCTCAGTGAGCTCAGTTTTTGAAATTTTGGCACACTCAGAGTTGTGGAGACCACAAATTTGCGTTGAGCTTCATTCATGTAATGGCTTGTTAATCCAAACCTCTCTGCCCAACAGGACTGAAAGGCGAAATTTTTTCTCAGCTGTTTGTGCTTTCCCTCTTTTTTCCTCATAACTGCACAAGTAGGGGATTAATCTCATAAAGAAACAATTAACAAGCTTCTTTTTGTCTGCAGCAAAAACAGCTGGGCAGCCAGTGGCTGCTGCTGCTTTGGTATTTGTTGGTCATTTGCTGAGGATGGATTAACTTGTAAACGACATTTGACTCGTACTGTAAACTCAGGGTCCTCTTATTAGGTCGGCATGTTTTTCCACTGCGGAGACAGATGAGATCAGGTTTGCAGTGGATTTATAGCAGTGTGGAGGGGAAGAGAGTGGAAGGGTCAAGTGGACGTAAGCAGGTGGTCACTAGCTTTGTGAATAAACAGAGATGGATTGCATCTGTGCTGCAAAAAGCTTAGCTTTTACTGCAAGTGTTTTTATCATTTAAAAGTTGTTAAAGTGTATGAAACTGTCCAGTGTTACCCTAAATTCAGACCTTGTTGCTTTCTGTCAGATTTTTCCCTGTGATGCATGTTTGAATTTTAACTTTCATTCCATTCTTGTGTTCTTTGGTGACAAAACGACCGCATCTTCTGACAGTGTCCTGCCCACACTAATGTAAGGTCACCAACAGCAATCTGAAACTACAAGTTTAAATTCTTTCTCAACTGCTTCCTCTGGCACTTTCCAAGTTGAAATGATACTGTGGTAAACCTCTCTGCTAAATCCTGTAATGGCTACTAAGAATACCCCAGACAATTTCCTGCAGCATCCCTACCAGTTAGTCAGGATCCGTGTGTTTTCATTTGGGTTGTGAGTGGATGGATCAGCAGTTTGGAGTATTAACCAATAACTGGCTTCACTGGTTAGAAAGACTGCTTTTGCTGTTCCTCAGTAATTCTTGTTGATGCACACCACCACTGGAAAAACAATCCCCTAACTGTATATGAATACACTCATTTACACTCCCAGAGATGAGCATTTTAAACACTAAAACCAATGCGATTAAATGCCAAAGTAAACATAACATAGTTGCCTTATTGCTGAAAAACAAACTAATTCCAGATTAAGTGGTTCTCCTTTTGTGTACTTTTGCATATTTAGGAATTATTTAGTGTATGTCTTTCATGTTATTATTTTTACATCTATGTCTTCTTATTTCAGCTGCTCCCTTTAGGGGTCGCCACAGTGGATCATCTAAAAACATCTCACCCTATCTATAGCATCCGTCTCTGTTACACCCACCCTCAGCATGCCCCCCTTCCATGAATCTTCCTCTGTGGTCCATATATATTGTACAGTTGTAGTCAAAAGTTTACATACACTCCTCATCAATGCCATGGCAATTTTGGCCTTTTAATATTTTTTTGTTCTTTTTTCAGAGAGGAATAATTGCACAGAATCTTTAATGACTTTAAAAAACACAAAAATAGAAAAAAAAAAAAAAAAAAAAAAAAAAAAAAAATTAAATAAATTA
>VUQG01001373.1:21579-41939 GCA_015106755.1 Etia nguti | reverse complement strand
GTGTCTGTCTAAGCTTCAGGAATCCAGGAAGCTAATGCTGTTTGATGTATTAACCATGATGGAGGGGGCAGTGTCTGTGTGTTCGCGCACAGTCCTGTAAGGATTTGGGTACACTGTGTCTGTGCACGTGGGAGAGTGTATATGCATGTATGTGTGCGTAAGTTTGCCCCTATAATGTGTACGTGGGCGTGTATGTGCGTGCGCACTCATTGACAAGTGGAAAAGGAAGGAGAATTGATGTTGTTTGATGTATTAATCATGCATATGTGGGATTGAGAGGCTCTGTGATGGGTTGCTTGGGCGCTGATTCTATCTTCAATCAGTGGCTCATTTGGGTCCCTTTGTTTAAATGCTTAACATTGTTGGAAAATAAGCAGTCTGCTTATTTGTGTGTGTTGCATTTGAGAGAAGGAGAAGCGGAGTGCGGGGGGTAGAAAGTGTTTCTCAGATTTTTCATCTTGCTTATACATAAAGCATTTTAGACGCGTTGTTTTTCATGAACCAGTTCTTGATATGATATTTATCAAGCCAAATGCCAGATGCAAACAGGAAATGTGTTATTCAAACAGCCGCTCTGCGTATGAGTTAATCAATAATTTCATAGAAAAATATGTGACAGTGATCTATATGCTATTTTGATTTATCAGCTTCACGCCCACCCTCATGATTGTTCATAGATTCTAGCTGAAGGCAGATGAATAACAGCTTCCATTAAGATGGTCCATTTAAAAACTGTACAGTTAATTAGTTGTGCTTATTTTGTGCTCATTCAGCCATCCATATCAGGTAGCAGTCAGTGTTCAGAAAGTTATTAAAGTGCAGAAAATTATTTGCCTTTCCCAATTCACTTTGCCCACCTTACCTATTGAAATCTTGTCCAAGAGGCACTCCTACTGTCTAAAATTTAATCCATGTTGCCTTTGGATTACAAATGTATTTCGTTTGACACTTTAATTCACTGCAGAGCTCTAGTTCTGTTGCCAGGCAACTCTGTTAAGGTGCACACAAAGGATCATTATAGATTTCTGGGGTGCAACTGTTAACTTGTACTCCTTTTAAAATATACTGTACCATTCTGTATCCTGATAAGGCTTCTGTTGCATTTCCCCATGCTTTCAGTGCACTTCTCGCATACGGTTCAATATAAAGCAGTCAGGTTCCCTCTTTCTTTTTCTTTTTTTTTTCTTTTTTAAAATATTCAGCTAAATAGGCTTCCTTGCAGAAATCATTCCTGCCTGTAAATTTGCCAAGCCTGGGCTCCAGCTCCTCGGCAGCACAGTGAAAGAATCAAGTTGAGTGCCTCTTCTTATGCATCTATCAGACATATGTTACTAACAGAAGATGACAGCATGGCCCACAGTATTTAAGTGGTTCATGGTGCTTGTACTCTGATGGCTACGATATGACATGATGAGCCATAAATATGTCAGATATGACTCAAATGAGCTCTGAAAGGATATGGCAATAGAGTATTCATACTAGATATTCTGCTTTGAGGCCCTGTCTAAGCCCCATTGTGGAGCACTCCGCCAAAATTTTATCAGTAAATTAATTAAATCTGTCATCAATATCATACCATATCTGTATCAACAGAGTCTAGTGGGTTCTTCCTCAGTGTTACCAAAACTGTAAAGAAGGTGTGACACAAATATGTTTATATTTTTCAGGATTTTAAAATGTGATTTCTCCTTTGCTGTAGTTGAGGCATTTATTTTAGCAGCTCTCTTTTCAACAGTTTTTTGTTTGTTTGTTTGTTTGTTCTTATAACTGCGAACTTTACCAAGCTTTGGTAATATTTGCTGCCTGGATGTATGTATGTTGAAATTTTGGAACAGCTCAAGCATTCTCCTGTGCCTGGAAATCAGCAGGGCATCATCAAAAGGGCTTTTTTGTCTGGATGAAAGTTGTAAGTCATCTTTTGTTTGAAGCCTCCAGGAAGATCAATGCTCAGTTGCAGACTGTTGTTGTGGATAGCGGAGAGCAGGGATACAAAAGGAGGAGAGATTGAACATAGGATCTGATAATGAGAAATGCGGTGGGATTACATGTGCATGTCTGGCAAATGGGCCGTGAGACAGAGGGCAGGACTTGTGTGAGTTTGTTTGCACAGTGATTGAGATGCAGTAGGTGGATTACAGAGCTCTTCTCACAAAAACGTGCTAACTCCTAAAGGCCCCAAAAGAGAGCAGCTCACTCAAACAGAGTAATCTCTTCATCTGATGATTTTTGATATGTTGTTTTTCTGCCTCGTTTCACTGCGCCATGGTCTTCTCAATCCCCAAGTCTGCAGAAAGATCAATGTTGAGAACACATTCTGCTTCAGCAGTGACTGGGCGTTTGTAGCCAGAGATGAAAAAGGTCACTATGAATCTAATTAACCATGATTTTTCAGTTCCCTGATAAGATGGCAGAACATGAGGGCTCCCCATCCAGTTGCATTGGAAGGATTACTTTTAGTGCAAGAATGAGATGCAGACACACTTCTGAAATCGCCTAGCTCTTGGAATGTATTGCCAATCGGCACATCTTGGATGCAGGGTAACAAATCAAGACAAGCGAGACCATGAGAGATGCTATTTATAGCAACACATAGATGCCCATGCACAAGCTTGCACATGCTGAAATACCGACTTGCACACCCCTTGTGCACATATTAGAGGAAGTTTTAAGTATGGTTGAAGGCTTTTTTATCCCACTCCCAAATCCAATTATGTTCCAGTTAAAACAAATGGAAGTGTATGCATGGTTTTCAGCCAGATGCTGCAGCAATAGAGATATGAACTCTGAAGATGGGAAGTTTGAGAGGCAATAAGGTACCCAGCAGAGACTGGATATTGAGGATTAATTTCTCTCATGTCTGATTCTCTCTGACTTTACTTCCGTCATCAGTCCATCCTCTTCAGTGTCTGTCTTTACTTTCTGGCATTATTAACTACTGATATTTATTTCACACTTTCACACTTTGGAAGTTACTTGTATTTTACAGTATATCATAGGTAAGGCACAACTTAAATGTGTTCAAGTACCCTCTCTCTCTCTCCCTCCATATACATGCATATATATATATATATATACACACACACATATATACGTATATATATATACACACATATATATGTGTGTGCGTGTGTGTGTGTGTGTGTGTGTATATATACCCTCACTTAGAGCATGGTGGAAAATAGGCCTCTGACTTTACTCCATTCCATGTCTTTCTGTTAAAGTATTGCCTTTAAATTCAGTTTGCCTTTAATTCAGTTTTGTTTAGCACCACAGCTCTTTGAGATTGAATTGGAAACTTGCCCTAGGGACATTTATTTAGATGAAAAATACAGCTACAGTTGACCATTACAGGGCTCTGAACCCACAGCCAATCACACACAGATACTGCAATTTGCAAAGCTGCCAGGGCTTCTGCTCAGCAGCATTATAGTGCATGACCAGATGTGATCTGACAAACTTTGGAGCCAATTCCAGATAGTTACGTAAAACTTGGGTTCCTTTTTGCTCTTAGCATAGAAAATTAGGGATCTAGTTTAATAAGAAAACTGGAACGCTATGGTGTCAGAGGGGTAGTTTTAAATTGGGTTCTAAGTTATTTAAGGGACAGGAAGCAGTTTGTGAAATTAAATGGTTGTTGCTCCTTATGTATGGACATTGCTTGTGGTGTACCCCAGGGGTCAGTTTTGGGGCCAAAATTCTTTAACTTATACATCAATGACATTTGTAAAGTGTCCAAAGTATTAAAAATGGTACTCTTTGCTGATGATACAAACATTTTCTGCTCTGGTGATGATCTGCAGCATGTATTGGATGAGATGACTAATGAAATAAATAAAGTGAAGTTCTGGCTTAATAAAAACAAATTATCATTGAATTTGAATAAAACTAAAATAATGTTATTTGGAAATATTAGTTTAAGTACAAACGCTAAGATTCAAATAAATGGTGTTGATACTGAAAGAGTGAGTGAAAATAAATTTCAGGTGGTAATAATAGATGAAAAACTTAACTGGAGAGCTCACATAAGATATATTCATCCCAAAGTATCAAGAAGCATTGCAATCCTAATCAAGGCAAAGCAGGTATTAGTTACTTCATATTCTCTACTGTTCACTGGTTTCACCTTATTTAAGCTATTGTGCAGAGGTCTGGGAAATAACTATAAAAGTACATTACATTCACTTTTTACTCTTAAAAAAAAGCAGTTCGAATCATCCACAATGCAGTTTATAGGGATCATACAAACTCACTATTCTTGCAATCGGAAACATTTAAATTTGCTGATTTAGTGAAATTCCAAACAGCACAAATTCCGTTCGAAGCAAAAAAAAATGAACTACCAGGTAATATTCAAAGTATGTTTTTTTTAGAGAAGGAAGTTATAATTTAAGGGGTTTTTGTAACTTCAAAGCTGTGAAGGTACGTACTACCAGAAAAAAGCCTTTGTGTTTCTGTGCATGCAGTGAAGCTCTGGAACAGTTTGAATATGGAGTTAAAGCAATGTTCAACCATAAAGCAGTTCAAAAAGGGTTATAAAGATATGATCTTCATGAAATATAAAGAGAGGGAAAATGTTGAAATTCAGTGAATGTCTCTGTTTAGCAAATTTTATGATGTGATGTATATATTATATCAGAAATATGTTCCTTATTATTACTGCAGATTATATCAGTAAGGAAGCTGACTAAATATTGACCAATAACTTATGGCAAAGGGGTGGGATTAAATAAGTGTGTACTTCTTCCCACTCCTTTTCGATATGTAACTGAATCAGAACAGTTGACCCAATATTGAAATGTATTAGCTTTATTTTGTAAAGCATTTTTCCCCTCTTCTTTTCTTTGCTAAATAAACTTTGTATATTGTTTAATCAATATAAATTAACAAACAAATAAACAGCAATAATGGTTATTAAAAAAAAAAAAAGCATATAGCTCTATTATGCAGAAAAAAACAGTCTTTTTTCCTGTTGTCTGTTATTGCAATAACACATTTTTTTTCCAAAATGACATTAGGGATGTTCGTGGCAATTAATTTCTTAATCGACTGAACCGGGCTAACCAACTAGTCTAAAACTAAGAACTCAAATATTAAGTTAAATTTCAAAACAGTTAAAAAAAAATATCCCCATTCCAAAATGTCATGTGACAGTCTCATTGGCTTACGCAGTGATGATCTCATAAGGACACCTAAAAACCTTAAATCCTTTGAAGCGACGACAGCCTGACATAAAAATTATTAATGAGGGCTGGGGAATCAAGTTTGGTCACGCCCGAGAGCAGATTGTTTTCCTGATTAAAGAAAACAAGCAAAAGAGCGCTGAACTAAAAGAAATGTCTGGGCAGCTTCAAGACAGGAAAGCTACTATTGAGAAGATCCAATGGGATCTCCAATACATGGACCAAAAGAATCAGGTGCTTCAAGGAAAGCGCAATGAAGCTGTGGAAAAAAAATTAAGAAATCCTCCAACAGAAGGAAGAACAGGACATAAAGCAAAGAGACATGCAGCGCAAACTCAAAGGCATGGAGGAAAAATACACAATGCTTCAAGAGAAAGAGCAACAGCAAGAAAGACTGAAAGAAGAAAGAAGAAAAACTTATTCCACAGGACTTTGAGAGTAAAAATCTAAAACTGCAAGAATTTTGTAATGAAATGAAGGACAAAACTACTGAACTGGAAGGAGAAAAGGAAAACTGAAAAAACAGTGCTCACAGATGGAGAAAAGGATTAATCAAATGGCGAGAAACAATTGAGATTTCATTAAGGGGATATTGTTGTCCTTCAACAACTTGAAGCCATAAAATGCTGAAATGCAGGCGCAAAAACAACAACAAGACAAAATACATAAAGACCTGCAGTGTACGCTCCAAGAAATCCAGAGAAGAAATCAGCAGTTAGAAGACATGCACAAAGAAGTACAACAGAGAAATGCAGACCTGCACAAGGCAAAGCTAGCACAGGAGGCAACATCCAAAGAACTGAAAGAAAAGCTTGAAGAAAAACAAGCAACATTAGAAGAAGTGGAACAAAGATGCAAGAAACTTGAGAAGCAAAACGTAGAAACAATCGATGAGTTGAAAACTGTTAGGGTACCTGGGTCTAGTGACCCAGTGGTTTTGGTTTTGTATGTTGTATTCTTTGACTTGGTGTTTCTGTTGTTTGGTTTCTGTATTTCTTGCTTCTTGCTCCCTAGGTTCTTTATTGTCTCCTGTGTTCAGTGTTATGCCTTTTTCATGTCTCTGTGTCAGGTTTGCGTTGCTGTGTTATGTTTCCTGTTTTACTTTGAAGGTCCGTGCCTTATGTGAATGTGTCTGGTTTTGCTTCCCTAGTCTCGTTAGCCCTGATTTCTCCCAGCTGTGTTTCCCTCCTGTCTCCCATTCCCTGATTGCTCCTGTGTGTTTATATAAGCCCTGTGTTTCCTTTTGCTTGTTGCTGGTCAGTCTGTGTTGTCTCCCTGTGTGACCTCTGTATGTTTCTCCCTGTGTGTGTTCCTGTGAGTTTAGGTTTCGGATTCTTTTGTTAAATTTTTCCAGTTTAGTTTATTTCTTAGTTTCTGTCTATATTTTCACCGCATATAAATAAAGCTCACTCTTCGCATCTAAGCCAGTGTCGCGTTGGGTCCTCACTCATAACCTCCACACATCTGCTGCCGCAGCTGTGACAAAAACACTCATCCTGGAGAAAAAAGCGCTTGTGGAAAAGTGCATGAAACAGAAGAAAAAATGCTTCCGCTTGCTCTGGGGGAGGGACACAGCTGCTTCCTCACCTGATGTAGCCTTGTCTTCCCCCACCTCTGTTCACCCCCCAACCAGTCCCGGCAGTTGACTGCTCCCTCGTGAGCTTGGTTCTGCCAGAGGTTTCTGGCCCTATAAAGGCAGTTTTTCCTCCCCACTGTCGCCTAGTGCTTGCTCAGAGGGGACTGTTGGGGGTTTCACTCCTCTGTCTCAGTTTTTTTTACCTCGCTTTACCTCGTTTCTTTATTTACTTGTTTAACTTTTGGTTTTTACCTCGTTTTACCTTGTTCCTCTGTTTATTTGTTTAACTTTTTATTAACTAATCTAGCAAAATAATAAACCAACCTCAATTGATCCTTTTAGTATTTTCATCTAATCTTTACAGAAGTTTTCCAAAAGATTTTTAAACATTCAGATCTGTCTTTTATTTTCTTTTTGAAATCGCATACATGGTGAACTGAAAACCCTGGAATATGGTTTGAAACACTGAAATTGTTTCAGCTGAAAGCGGCGAAGTCATACGTGTGTGTGTGTTAGTTGGATTGGGAGATGCGGTGAGTGGAGGTAGGTAGGTCGTTACAACCTAAAAGTCAAGTTAGTGTAGCGAAAAAACAATCTTTACACACTATCTGTGTTTAGCGTGATAAGGACTTTGAAGGAGTTTCAGTCTTCCAGTTCTCATTAGTACTGACTGTGATTCTATTGCAGATCAGTGGGGTTCATGGTGAAAGGCAAGAAAATGTATTCAGATCAAACTGAATTATGAAGTAGCCCTGGAAAATTGGGGTCAGTGATGGATCCCTTTGATTTTTTTTTTTCTACCAGCTGTATGTCCATATCACTGAGGTCTGATTTGAAATACAAATTAAGTGAAGTAGTGCAGCATAAATCATCAAGGATATTTGAAAAGAAAAAAAAAAATCTGCTGATGACTGACGTTTTTGTGTGTCTGAAGAGTTGTATCTTTGTCAGGTTTTTATGTGTTTGTCTCTGTGAAACCATGTGCATATATTTAAGATGCTGTAGCTAAGGAGGTACAGCAGATCATCTACTAATCTGAAGGTTGGTGGTTCCATTCCTGGCTGTTCCAGTTCTGCAAAGTATCCTTTGACAAGATATTGAACCCCAAGTTGCTCTCTGATGCATTCATCAGAGTATGAATGCTAGACAGCAAGCACTTAGGTAAAAAAAAAAAAAGTGATTGCGGGAATGAGGGATGTTGTACAAAGCGCTTTGAGTGCTCAAGTAGAAAAGCGTTATATAAGAAGCGGTCCGTTTACCATATTAAACAAATTTATAGGACTGTTTTCTGCATTTGCGCAATATCTCTAAAATTAGAAACATCCTGGATCAGAGAGATGCTGAAAAACTAGTTCATGCATTTATTACTTCTAGGCTAGACTATTGTAATCCATTATTATCAGGTTGTCCTAAAAACTTCCTGAAAAGCCTTCAGTTGATTCAAAATGCTGCAGCTAGAGTACTGACAGGGACTCGGAAGAGAAAGCATTTCTCCCACATTGACTTCTCTTCTTCGGCTCACTGTTAAATCCAGATCATATTTAAAATCCTTCTCTTCGCAGTCTTGTACACAGTCTTGAATATTAAGACCTCATTAAAAAAATCTCATACTACTATATCATTCCAGTAGAGGCACAGACTACACAGCCACAGTTTCTATAGTATTTGAAAGTAGACTGGGAGACAGAGCCTTCAGGTTTTAGGGCCCTCTTCTTTGGAACAGACTTCCAGAAACCCTCTCTACTTTTAAGATTAGGCTTCCTTTATGATTCCTTTATGATAAAGCATATACAGTAGCAAGAGCTGGATCAGCTGACCCTGAGCCCTGCAATATAAAACACCTTGAGGCAACTGTTCCTGTGATTTGGCACTAAATAAAATTGAATCGAATTGAATATAATGATAGGATTTCACGTCATTTATACAACCAAGTTATTTTCCACTCATACATGTTAAACAATATTCCATCAGAAACATGGAATCATTGGTGTTGGGCATGAGTCAATGTGCTCAATTTGCTTGCATTAACATGATCTACTAAGTAAACTTGTTTAACGAATGATTTAGTTAAAAATTTTGTAAAAAAAGAAAACTAATGAATGAAAATTATTATGTTATTTTAATAGTTGAACAAATGGAAAAGCACAGTTCTGCTCCAGGTGGGTTTTAAATCCAATGTGGGATCAAATGGTATGCAATTGTTAAAAAGGAAAATAACTGTAATCATTTATCTGCTATTTTCAAAGTCACTCTGGTAATAATGGATATGCAGAACTGTAATTGAGCTAAAGCACTTTCGATGAATTTATTGTTTGAGCATTTTTGGCGCTTTTTTCCTTTTAACACTCTGTAAAAGGGACCTCATGTGGTGCCACACAGGAGGGCTGGAACAATCAGAGCTTGTGACCTTATAACGAAGAAAAACAAGCATCAAGCTCATCCATAACAACACTTTTGGTATCGCAGTGTGTGAAACAACAGCGTAATGCAACTACCTGCCATCCACCCTTTTTTTTAATTGGAAATTGATATATACATGTGCATAACAAGCACCTACACTATTTCTCAATGAGCCTCCTTTAGAAAAAGGAACTCAAAGGACTCCATAATGGTTTCTACTTCTACAACCAATTAACTGGAAGACATTGTGTCACTATTCATTTGTAATCATTATGTGTATTTGCATGAGTAATGAGAGAGAAATACAACACGTGAGACACTCCCTCACTGTTGCGGATGATAAAGTTGCAGCTCGACATCTCTGATTACAAACCATTAAATAGAAATGGAGGTAGTTTGCAGTCAGTAGCATCCATCATTACGAGAGAGCATGGATTCCTTCTATAGACATGGGAAAGCTGCAGATACCTTGCTCCTAAATCTAACTTATGATATATTGCATTATGTTAAGACTTTAAATGAGCATATAATGTAATTAAAAGACAAACAAGGATGCAGATTTCACTTAGCGTGATAATTCTTAATCCTTTAAGATCTAAATCTGATGCAGTTTTTGTTAAATATATTTGAAACTCACATTAAAGAACAGAACAGAACTTCAAGACATGCAGATTAGACAAGTGTTGAACAAGATGGTTTTTCTTTGTTTTTATATGAATAGGTTCATGCCTTTTGAACCTTAAACTACTATGGACAGATGACTTGCAGTGGTCCCTCCTATATTTACAGTTTGCATTTCACAAGCTCAACTTTTTGAACCAAGATGTATAAACATGTCTATAATGATCTTGTAATATCTTTGCCTGTTTGTTTTGCATATGTTTTGTATAGCACATGCTCCAAGTGAGATTATATCAAAGAATTAAAATTAATACCACTGTGACTATAGCACAGCACAATACAAAGTGGTCTGTCATAACAAACTGGCTGACTGATTACTCTTTGTTCATTTATATATCTGAGAACCAAAAGCATTTTCAGTTTTCCATATGATAGTAATGCAGAGGGAATTATAACAGTATTAGGTAAAAAAGTATTATCAGAAAGCTTTATGAATATATATGTGATAGAAGTGAAGAGGTTGACTTACTGATGTAAGAAACTTGGGTAAAAATACATGTAAGGGAGGTTAATAATTGCAGAAGTCAATATCATGGCAAATAATCCCAGTCAGACTGTAAGGTACATTAAACAGTAGCATCCATCAATCAAACACCAAATGCTACTTTTTTTTGTTTTGCGCTGCTATTTTCTGCTGTTATTTTACAGTCAACACACAGAGCAGAGTTGGCCGCTTATGTTTTTCCTACGAATAAATGAATCACTTTATGTTAATTCAGATGGAAACATTTAATGTTCAGTGCCTAAATTCTGCAAAATCATATCCAGGTGTTAGTGCCCAGATGCACTGGCGCATGGTTCAGCAGAAGACTTCTTGCACCCCATTCAAAGGCTTTAACAAACCACACCAGCACTACCAAGATATGTGCTAATGTGTATGCATCTTTGTTTGCCTTTCACAATAGCTATTGTGATGGGAAAACCGTGCAATACTGCCAAATATGTGTGTGTGTTACTCCAGATACTATACCGTCATCAAATATTCATTCAAATCTCTACTGAGAAAGCCAACAATTCTGCTGCCCTATTTAACAGCAATTCTGGGTACTTTTGACGAAGGAACTTCCCTGCTCAAGGGGTCATCAGTGTTTTTCTTGTCAGAATAACCTGTACGTGTCAAATACTTTTGATTAATCACACAAGGGCAGCAGGTATGTATGCATGGGTGCTTTGCAGAACATTTGCCGATTGAAATGTCAAAGTTTTGATCCAAAATTGATCCATGTCATGTTAAAAGTGCTTCAGTAACAAAAAGAACCAGGCTTCATTCTTCTGGAGAAAAGCATACTTTTGTGTGTTAAAATAAAGAATGACATTTGTTTTAATTATTTTATCCTTTATTTGTTTTGTTTTGTGTGTGAAGTACTAGCTAGACAGTATTGCAAGATAAATATATATATAAAAATTCCCCTCTTGCACCTGCGGACAGTCTATCCTTCCAACTCAGGTCCTCTAATAGAGGCCTGGGAGCTTGTTCCTAGGACTGCGCTGGTCTGGACAGTGATCTCTGATTTTGTTCCTGGGATCTGCTGGACCCACTCGCCTAGCTTGGGAGAATCAAGCTCCCAGGCTTGATTTTGATTTTATAGCACAGAATCAAGCTCCCAGGCCCCTGGTAGAGGACCTGAGCTTGAAGGATAGACCGCCCGCAGGGGCAAGAGGGGAATTTTATTTATATATATAACTGGACTTGCAAAAAATGCAAAAATGTATGTATTGGCTTTGATATACATTATAATGTATGCACACACTCCTTTTTATGTGAGGTATCAGTGTGATAGGTGAAAGGAGGAATAGATTTCAATCACTGAAGCAGTCATTGTTTCAAGGTTATGTGCTACTTTCAATGTATGAATAGTCAATGTGTTCATTCAAAGGAGAATGTGTGAGTGTGTCATAAATGTGGAAATGACATTATGCAGTATGTCAGCCATTCTTTTTTCCATACATTTTTTAGGTCAGAGGTTCATAAAAGACATCTTTGTCAAGTTCGTGTCTTGGTTGACAGTGCAAACAAGAACATTTTGTTTGCAGCAATGTTTTCTTTAATTATGTTGTTGTTATTTTATGTCAGATTCAGTTGAAGCTTGGGAAAAAGACAGAAAGACAGATGTAAGAATATGTTTATTTTTCATATAGATAAAAGATATAAAACCAGATTTTTGTCTTGTCTTTAAACTTTCGCACTCTATTCAAAAATAACAACGTTAGCTTGTAAGATGATTGATTGCTAAATAGGACCAAATTTCAAGTATTTCAAGACTAAGTCGAATACTCGCTTGAGTTATTGGAAACACTTTTACATTGTCAGTGATTTAAGTGCTGTCTCATAAGAGACAAATTAAGTGATACTTTGCTCATGAAAAAAGCTTGATAGATTGAAAAGCACATCAGCAATGCAGTATAACTCATGTAGAGTGTCTACCTCCAAACTTCCATCTGGTAGAAACATAAAATGAGAGCTACAAGGCATGCGACCATTTATTTTGTGGCGAGAGGGGGAAAAAAAGTCCTCTGACCTGTTTGTGGCTTGTTGGGTTTGATAGAAAGAAAACAAAACTGGGGAAGCTTTAAATTTGCAGGATGTTATGAAAGAGATTGAAAGAGTAAATCTAAGTACAAATGTATGATTTATCTCAGCATCGACACCACACCTATTGAGACTTGTTTTTTTTATAGTGTGGAATCAATAAAAAGGGAGTGTTTTTTTTGGTTTTTTCCCCCAGGTACCCTCATCTCCCACCATGTCTTTCTTTCACATTGTCAGAGGCTACAGTAGCTGCAACCCCCTAGTTGTAGCTCCAGGGGGTCAGATAAAAGGAGCTGGAGCAGGGTCTGCTAATCTTAGACATGCAGACTCCGATTACACAGAGAGGAAGATAGAGGGCTATTTTCAAGCCTGAGAGATACAAAGATGAAATGATACGAAGGACAATGGTTGTCAGATTTTTTTTCTACTCCGTTATTGGAACATCAGTGATTTCAGTAAGTGCCAAAGGGGTACTTAGAACAGCAGTCTTTAATTAGTACCACATTTCTGTATTCCTTTGTTGTTTTTTCATACAGTACACTTTATTTCTGTGATATATACTGTATCTAAATTGTTGGGCATTTTTGTAGGTTTTACCCATGATGTTTACAAAAGCAAGAAACTATTTTTAATTATCTTTTTACATCTGCAAAACATTTAGTGCATTCTGAATCTTAAACGCATGAATCAGTCCATGTAATAAAATATTTACAGGGCAAACTCTATGCATACTGTGCAAATTATTGATAAAGTAGTCTTCTCTGATCAAGGCAGTGAGTAAACAAATGGAAACATTTGCAGTGTGAGTTTTTGATGCATATTATTTAACTAGACGGCTGCATTACAATCATCTGATATGACAAAAATTTTTTGCATTTTTGAGCAATAAGGCAATTTTGTCATTTACAGAGAAAGGCAAAAAACATATTTTGCAAGATTTTATATTTTTGCAATGTAGGATCTAATACATAAAGTTTACTTTATTAACCCTCCTCAAAAATCTTCATTTTTGATATCAAAAAGGTGGCATTGCTTTAAGAATAGGTCTAAATTTCTAACTACTCCTACAAGGTGACTGACAATAGATATTAAGACACAATTAAGTATCAAAGGAACACAAGATGCAGGTAGAAGACTGATAAGAAACTGAGTAAATCTGTTTTTATTCCAAGAAGAGTTTTTCTTTTTTCACAGTATAAAAGATGAAAATCAGCAAAGTTCATATCATGGCTCAGTCCCCTGATGAGTTGCAGCCAAGGAGTAGCCTCTGGAATTGAAATACTGCAGTTCCTCTAGGTGCCACTTGAGGCTGGCTCCAAAAGGGAGTCGATCCCTATGGATCCCATTTTAAAAATGTTAGACATTTACATATTGAAAAATGTTACAACCTGGTACTAAAACAGCTTTGGCCTCTATGGATAGTTTCTTCCTCTTATAACAACTTTGAGTTGGGTACATTTTTATAACCCATCCAACTAGATAATTGAGTTATGGGTGTGCCGATGGTGACTGGCAGTGTCCTGACGCAGGCAGCAGATTGGTGTCTGCTGGGCCTCCACCACTACTTCGAGTCATTCAATTGGACATCTTCACTATGCATGTTTTGGAGCCTATTGGAACATTTTCAATGGATTATATATCTAACGTTATGGCTTGCTGTGTGGTACAGACAATCAAATAGTTTTTACTTCAGTTTTGGTGAGTGAAACTCACTACTTATTGGTCTGTTACTTAAGCCTAATAAAACTTATGAATGTAGTTTGCCAACCAAACTTGTTCGTTAGCTACTAACTTGGCACTAGAACCTTTCATCCGTTTTGGGGTAAACTTTTGCAGGAAAAAAACTAACACACACACACATGGCAGGGGCTAAAAGTATAGCACAGAAACTGGGTGAAATAACAGAACCTACTTCGATCTCTTATATTACTGTAGCTTACATGGGGAGACATTTTCTATTGCATATCAGCTTACATGGGCAAAGCTAATTGAGCTCAAGCTGAACTGGCATTATCTTAATTATTTGCAAGTGTCAGCTGCTGTAATATTATCTTTGTCCACTGATTTTCTTTCAGTCATGTTATGTTGAAAATACTACGATCCCCCTTTTTGTCTTTTACATTTTGAGATTACTGAATTTATGACCTGAACTTTATTTTCATATATATTTTACAAAAGAAGAAGTCTAGAAAGAGAAACCTGGAGTACAGAACATGCATACAGCCTAATGCATAATTCTGTGTGGTATTCAATAGAATTATTTTTTTCTTAATATGAAATTAATCCTTGCACAGACGTGTACCCTAGTTTCGGGCATTAGTGAGTTATATTATCTCTACATGTATTTTAGTTAGCTAAGTACTTTAATAATCCTCGATGTAACTTCAACTACTGCTATGCAATTTTACATGGGGGACAAAGTTTCTTGTTGTTTTCAAGCTACTTGAGTGTTTGGATATTATGATTCACCAAAGCACATGGATGAAGACCCATTTTGCTGAGTGTGAGCCCTAGTTGATGTGAGTGATGGCTAATAGCTGCATGATAATGAGGTGGAGAGGCGATATGGACATGGCATTCTTGTGAGTGAATCTCACCCATTAAGAGATGGATCTCTGCCCAAGCAGAAGTGCGCTGCTTAATTGGTTCATTTCATTGTGGGCAAAAAGCTTTAATTGGGTGACACACTGAAAGATGGATGGATAACTTGTCCTGGAAAAAATATAGGTGGTATCTGAGGTGGATGGTTTAGCGCGATTTGTGTGTCTGTGTGGGAGTGTGTTAAAGAGAGTGGAGGCTTGAGAGAGATTATGTTAATAGGGCTCATTAGATCAACAAAGAAATATCTTGCATGAATATGGCTGTGATACACAAGAAAGTGTCTGCCATTGTAAAGGTACTAGAGAGGTAAATGCTCATGTGCTTGGCAGAAATGGTGGATGTGGGTGCTGAGCATGCAGAGACAAAGAGCTGAAGCCCACACATTGTTGTGATGGATGGCTGTGGAGCAAACTAACAAATTTAAACTCTTGAACATATTACAACCCCTAAGTGTATCAAGGCATCCATTTGCATCAGTTCTCTTTATCAGAGCCTGAAAGAAAAATAATAACTTGCAAATTTATCAAAGTGTCTCCTTTGTGTTAAGTTATTAAGCATTACTGATTTTAAATGGCCTATAATCAAAGTAACTAATTTGCCAGTGTTGGAAATAGCATATTATAGAAATCATTCAGAGTAGCTATTGTGGTTGAATGCGTGCCACAATACTATTTAAATTAACGGGAATGCAGGTGTTCCTGTCTGACAGAAAATATATTTTTTGTTTTGTTTTTGTGTTCATTTCAGGGCGTTTCTACCTCGGAATAATTGAAATAGCAAATCACTCTAACGATAGGTATGCAGAGCTGCTGCTCCAGTCAGTTGTTTTGGAGATAAAGAAGGAATAATTATGTTTTTCCATTTTCATAAGTGAGGCCATTATCATGGCATCTGTTGAGAAGTAGTGTTAAACCTTCTATTCGAACAGCACCTATTACTTTAATGATGATATGTCTTCCCTGTTGACATTGGTTGATCTGTTTTTTATCTATTTGTGCTAAAACTTGAAGACAGATCCTGAATTTAAATGGCCAAGTTTCGCAGATCGGCTTCGTTATAACTGCCCTTATAAGTGTTACCGACAAGGCTGCTAAAATTTGGACGATAGAGTTTTACATAAATAACACTGGAGGTCTAAATGTCTAAATTTATATAAGGACAGAGCACCATTTTTTTCAAACTTGCTACCCAGTAATTGGAAGCTGGTGTTACTAGTCACATTACAGTAAATGAAAGGTAAAATGTGCACAGCTACTGTATAACTGTAGTTCACCCTAATTTACTGTGCAAACCAGCTGGAAAGTTACATGCAAAAGTCAGCAGAGCAGCCACAGAATGTTAAGGTATTAAGTTGCACTACAAAAAAATCTGCCAGGAATAGGATGATTATTTATTCCTTTATTTTTGCAGAAAAAAGTAAGGCCTTCTTTCTTTTGTTTAATACAAGCCTTTGTGTCCGTTTGTGCCTATGTTAGGCTAAATTAAAACTACAGAAAAAAAGCGGTTGGAGCCCGCAGCACAAGCAAAAGCATTTCAACAGTGTGCAATTAATTGCATTCTCCTTGCCTTTGAAATGGTCATTTCAAAGAAGGAGACCAGGTCTGAAAGCACTTGCAAAAAGGTGCAGTTTTCACACCGATATTGGTGCGTCAAGATAGCGATAAAACAATGATAAATTAGCAACAAGACGGTTTGCCATAGTACTGCAATTATACAATAGGATAGACAATAGGATACAATAGGATAAATGTCTAATCGTTTGGCCTCTGTAGCAAATCTGTTACAAATCTATTCCTATCTACATCAGATGTGTGGTGCTGTACCGGAGCCAGGGGTGAACTGGCCAATGGTGGACCATGTAGAAGCGACGCATTAGACGCGACTCTGTCCACCACAGATTGGGGCAAATTTAAACAAGATAAATTTACCATTTATAGGTTTATAAACTGACGAGTTCCTTTCATTAATGTTAATGTAAATTTAAATACATTACATTACAAATACATTGAGTTTTTCTGCTGTGTAAGAAACTGAATCGGAGTTATTAACCAACCCTGATGTCTCACATCTCACCATCAGAAATCCTTGATGTGAAGGCATCTTTAAAGAACATACAGTTTTTTTGGATTAGCAACTGATGGTGTAGCTGCTGTGATGGGTTGATGGAGAGAAACAGCCACACTCTTGAGTGAAAAGATCAACCAAATTTGGTTTGAGGGTATGGAGAAATCCCAAAATCTGTATCGCTTTTTACTCACTGCAAAGGCAGCATGTAAAATTATTGTGTAATAAAGTGCACTCAGCAGAAATACGTCATCTGAGCCAATTAAACTATGTGTTTGCAAATATGTAACTTTTTTAAATTTTTTTATTTTAGTGTTTTGTTTTGGTTTTTTGGTCATGTTTGCACATTTTTGTTTCTAAAAAATGTGAAGCAATGCAAATATTCTGAAACTGCCAAAGTTTCCTGGATTTTTTTAGGTTGGTGGAACATCTTATAAATAATCAGTCATTAGTAACATAACTTGGAACAACTTGCCTAAATTTAAATTGATACAGTTAAACATCTAAGAATCTCTCTATTGTCTTCTGAGAGCTTTGCAATGCGACACTCAAATAATGTAAAGAAAGAAGTGAAAGTTAAGTACGAAAAAGTAAAAGAGAAGCAAAACAAGTGTTCTCTTAAAAGATTTTTCCTGTTTGTGTGCAAGCATGGAAAATATTTAACTGCTTTCCATACTACAGTATGTAATTACAGTGCATGATAGACAAAAGCTCAAACTGACACCTGCTATGCTCAGCTTGGCAGAAAAGAAAAACGCCCAGGTGCTCTCTTGTTTTCTGATCCCCTCTCTCTCTCACCTTCCTTTCTATTTCTCTGGGAGATTGTGTGTTTGAGTAAGTGTTTATGTGCTGGGAACAGCATGTGTGCCTTTCAGTGTGCTTTAGCTTTCCCGCTGGTGCCATGCACTGGTTTTGCCTACAAGCAAGCGACCTATTTTTCTCAGCTCTGAATGAAGTAGACATTTGAACACAGAGAGAAGCAGAGCGACAGGGAAGGAGGGGGTGCAGATCGGTTCCTTTGCTTTTATTCAGGCTTGTGGATTAATTACCCTGTACCTAAACCTGATCCTGTGCTGTGAGCGAGACACTTTGGCATCACCCTGATCAATAATGCATTTTTCTGTCTCTCCATTTAATTTGCACGCAGGCCCTACCCACTGGCATCACCATCTCCCTAGAAAAGTGTAACAGACACCTGATATCCAAAGTGCAACACTCAACCCTCACCCCCTTAATGCCCCCTCCCTTCTCTGTTGTTCACTGACAAATTGATTCTCTCTCAATGTGCTGCATTGAAAGAAATCATCAATCCTTTGAGCGGTGTAATAAGATACAAGGCATGGATTAGCTCCTGGACTTGTACAAATTAGTTCCTCTTTTGGGTTGAACTGTAATATTCCGTTTCCAAGTATTATGTATTTTGTGATGTCAAAGCTTAAGTTTAAGAAGCACGACAGTGTAGTAGATGTTAGTGCTTCTTGAAAATGGTAGCTTAGTTAGCACAATGCTGCATCTGCAGCAGTCGTACAGGAGTAGCTGTTGATAGCAAGGTCAAACTACTGGGGGAGACAGGTAAGTCATCTGATCTCATGTGATTTATCTGCTGTGTTTGTGTGTGTTTAGCCCAGCATTGAAAGAAGAGATGTTTGTTGAGATCTTAGACTTTGTACTTTGTAAAGTGTGTGGTTTTCCTGAATATCTAATTGAGTCACCACTCTCCAATGTTGACCAGGTCACTTTGTGCACCTGTACCTGTGTGTGTTAGGGTTTTGTTCGTGTCTGTGAGCAGAGAGGCTGCTTTCAGTCGATGGAGCCCCAGATACACTGAATGAACTGTCGAATTTAAAAAACTGTAAACTGTTGTGGTATCTGGCATAGTTTACTGATGTTAAGATCATGATTTGTATATGAGGACACATATAGAAAAGTGTCACCAAAGAAAATGTAGCCAGTGACTATTTAGCGCTTTTCACCGCAATGCATTTTGTGTTTGTAGAGAGTGAAATATTTAATATATATTTCAGTGCACCAGTGCACTTTTTTGCACAGTCATCCAGAAAGTCCTTATCAGGTCAAATGAGGTTATACAATGAAGTAGCCTGAAGTATAATAATAAGTCTTACTGAATGCACTATGGTAATAGAATTTGTGTGACTTAAATCTATCTGTTGACAGGTGCCAGGATAAGTGATGCAGCGGGCTAAGTGAAGCAGTAGGTAGCATACACAGAATCTCATGGGAAATTGGTGAAGGGTAGTCATCTTTGTCTTGCATTGTTAGAATCTTTTTATACATAATAAATTAGATTTTCCTGCAGTCAATGCATAGTCCTGCTTACTGTATGATCAATGAACATGGCATGATGTTTTTTTGTTCTAAATATTTCACTGTTATTCTAACAAACAACAGTACAATGTACAATTTTGGTTGAATTGACCTCTCGTGTATAACGGTCATGTATGCTGCGTATTGTTATTTTGTATTGTTTAGAGTTCTTTTTCTCTAAATTCTAATTTGACCATGCTACTGACACAATAGTGCATGAATGAACGCCGTGTTTATTGCTCTTGTTAAGTGAATCTGATTTGTCAGCGCCCACATGTATCTTTATAGAGATTCAGACTGACATCAACAGTCCACTTACTGCCTAATGCTAAAGAGAATGCTGAGCCAATTAAGCAGCTGCCTTACTTCAGGCAATATGTTGAACAAATAAACTCCTCATGCCAATACCTGGCTTCTCGTTGTACTAGGGTGCCTCACCCCAGTTAAGTGCAGTGGAATGTGACTTTAAACTTTTTTTACTGTTAGACCGAAGGTTAAAATGATTTGCTTATTCAATCAACATTAACCCTATAACACAATTTTGCTGCCCAATAGTAAACTGTGGCAGCAGAGGGAAATTAGGAGCTTTTTATTTGTCTTTTTCATTTTTCAGCATGTGTCTGTTTAATCAACCCTACCTCTGTCATCCTTTACTGAACATTTTAAATTTAATAAACTCTATTTACCTTCCAAAATGAATGCTTATTAAAAAAATGACAAAACAAAAACATTGCATTTATAATGTTTAACTTTGGAAACATTTGTCTTACACACATACAACTGACAAAGACTGATATTTTCATTAGTTTTTCATTTTTAGGTCAATTACCTCACATGTATCGCTGGAGTTTGTTATCTGTAACATGGATTTGCAATCAGTTATTACGAATGTTTGTAGCTGTAGATGTGGAAGATAATGGAAATGGAAGGCAGCTCTGTTCAATAGGAAATGCAGTTCTCTTTAAAAAAAAAAAAAAAAAAAAAAATTAAAAAAAAACTTGGA
>VUQG01001373.1:0-21559 GCA_015106755.1 Etia nguti | reverse complement strand
TAGATGAAGAAAAAAAAAAAAAAAAAAAAAACAACTAAAAAAAAAAAAAAAAAATTTTCTTTAAAAAAAAAAAAAAAAAAAAAAATCTACAAGATACTTTGGTAAATACCGCATAGTTTTAAAATCCATGTCATGTAAATAATGGTAGCTTTTTAATTAATAGTACCAAGAGTGCTGCGCAAACCCAAACCAGCTTAGACATGGTGTAAAATGTAAATTAAAACAATACCGTGATCTCATAAACACATTTTTTTTTATTAATAATCAAACATAGAAGAAGATAAAATGTGGGCTGGGCAGTTCAGCACTCTTCTGCTACAAAATCATGCTGTTGCTGTAGATGCAGTATGTGGTCCAGCATTGTCTTGCTGAAATATGCAAGCCCTACCCTGAAAAAGATGATGTCTGGATGGAAGCATATATTGTTGTAAAACCTGTATATTTTATTCAGCATTGATGAATTCTTTTGAGATGTTCAGGCTGCCACTTCCATAGGCACAGGTGCACCCCTTACCATCAGAGATGCAGGCTTTTGAACTGAGTGCTGATAAAAAGTCAAATGGGTTCTCTGCTCTTTACTTCAGAGGATGTGGCAACCGTGTTTTCCAAAAAGAATTTCAAATTTCAATTTGTCTGTCCACAGAATAGTTTTCTGCTTTGTCTCAGTCCATTTTAAATGAGCATCTGGCCCAGAGAAGATGGCAGTGTTCCTGGATAATGTTCACATATGGCTTCTTTTTTGCATAATAGAGCTTTAACCTGCTTTTGTGGATGGCATGGTGAGCTGTGTTCACAGACTATGATTTCTGGAAGGGTTTCTGAGCCCAGTGATTTCCATGTTAGAATCATGCCTGTTTTTAATGTAATGCTGTCTGAGAGCTTAAAGATCGATATTGACTTTTGGCCTTGTCCGTTGTGCACAGAGATTCCTCCAGATTCTACGAATCATTTGATGATATTATGTACTGTAGATTATAAGACATTCAAAGTCTTTCCAGTTTTATATTGATGAACTTTTTTGGAAATTATTCCACAATTTGTAGACTCCATTTTTTGTATAATTGGTGAATTTCTATTCATTTTTTACTTCTGAGAAACTCTGCCTCCCTCACATGTTGTTTTTATAACCAGCCATGTCACTAACCTGTTGCCAATTAACCTAATTAGTTGCAGAATGTTCCTTCAGTTGTTTCCTTTTAGTATTACTTACTTTTCCTGCAATTTGTTAAATCTGTCCTAACTTTTATGAAAATATGTTCCTACCATAAAATTCTAAATGGGTTAAAAATGTTCTTAAAATTGTAAATTTTCTTAGTTCAAACATTTGAGATTTGCAAATCATTACATCTTTTTTATAAGAAGATAGCACACAGAGGAGTGGATACACTTGTTCAAATTAAACAGTCCATGATGTGAATTGGTGTTTGATGGTTTACAGGGAAATCACCTTTTATATCAGTTGATATGGATAGTTTAATTACTTTCTTGCTGCTTGAAAATCTTGAAAATCCTCATTATGAAGCATGCGCCTTTGTTCACTCAGGAAAATGCATCCACAGAAAGTAATTTTAGTGTACAGGTAACTAACCGGTGTTGCTGGCAGTTTTTAGTGCACATTACAAAGTTACTGATTCTCCATTAGTGTGCTGACAACAGAAAAGCCCATTTTAGTGGCTTATTTAATTCAGGCTAATGAAAACACACAGGCAGCTCTTGGTTTGGATTGTGATTCACAGCTGTGAGATGACTGTGTACTGAAGAGGAGAGTGTTTCCTACTTGCACCTGCCCTTCTGTATTTGTCTCCATTACAGAAAGAACAAGCCATAAAATCTAGAGAGTTGTATAGTTTATAAAACACACCCCGTTTCTGATAAATTCTATTAATATGTTAGGCTGTGTATTGTGTTCCCAGTGACAAAATACTTGCTGTATTGAAAAAAACAAAAAAGAAAAGCAATTTTTGCCAGATGTGGGGACATACATGCAGCTATCAGGGTAGCTCTGGGAGACAGTAATGTAGTCTTGTAACTCAATCTCTGAGCACACCACTGAATGGAGAAACGCAGCTTCTTCGGCTCATACTATTCTGTCATTTCTCTGTTGTGACCTTTTTCAGTTCTCTTTTGATTAGGGACTGCACTGATCCCGGAGCAGTCATTTGACCAAGAGCAGAACAATGGAAAGATAACAGTGTGATGCTTTGTTTTCATTTATGGTTATGGCATAGCAGTAGAGGTTGTAGACAGCAACGTTCAGTATATTATGTCATATGAAAGTTGGTGAACTGATACTATTTACAGCCTCGATTTAATGATACTTCAGTACAGATTTTTTATTACGTAAACAACTAGAAGCATGGACAGATCTTTTTCTTGTTCTACAGCTTTTGTTCTTTTGGACAGGAGCCAAATTTATATTGCTGGCTTTGATTAGTTTACCTGTTTACACCAATGAAACCACATTTAAGAAATGCCCAAGCACTTAAGCAAATCCTTTAAAAGATAAACTCTCCATGTAACACAATAACTTGTAAATATTGTAGCCTCACACAGTCACACTGGAAGTAAATAAGTTATACTAAAAATACCTCCAACTTTAGCTAGTGCATTGCATGCATAAAGAATGAGGAATGGCAGTTTTTATTTTTCCACTGAATTGCAATGCCACCACTCAAAAAGCAGTGAATGGCACAGTATCTTCTTTTACTCCCGGGAAAAGGGCCTCAGACACATTCTTTGAGCTATCCCATGGCTTAACAAGCATAACAGTTGGGAAATTGATCTCTTCAGACTTTGATTATGTCCATAACTCTATATAAACAGATAGGACATGGTTGCTGCGGTTTTTAAAATGACCAGGGATGCAATCTGCCATCATGAACCTGTCAGCTGTGTGTATGACAGTGATGGCCACAAAAATTGAAAGCTTATGCTACTTGAATGCAAGTCTCATGCTACAAACATGACTTACCACAAACACAGAATGGGCCTTAGACTTTTGTGAGGATATCACAGGTTTGTTATTGAGGTCAGGAAAAAAATTCTTAGGCTGACACCTGTCAGTTCTTGTTTGATTGTACTAATAATTTAAAAAAGCACCGTGCAATACAAAAATTGCGTTCTCCTGGGTTGAAGGGACTTTTCCTGTGATATTTAAAAGAGAGGGAAAAATGACAAAAATGAAGGGCAATGTGAAAGAATATTTAAAAAAAACAAAACAAAACAAAGCCTTTTCTGTTAAAATAGTACATTTGCTCATGTTAAGCCCATACAGGTCATTACATAGTCACAGATTGTTAGTTAAGTATTGATGATTAACTCCTGTACATACTGTAAGTCTATATTTTGAAATCAAAAATGCAGGGACTGCCTGTCAGTCTGTCTTTTATTGGTTTTCTGTTTTTCTCTGGTAATTTATATTTCAGGAATGCATTGTGGTGCTTTCATGGAGAGATGAGTGATGGAGATATAAAGGTGTTTTTTGAGATTGCATATGACATGACATAGCCTCAAACTGATAAGACCACACACTGTGCAGTTGTGTCGTTTTAAAATCTGTCATTTCATGCTTTTACTGCAATTAATGTTCTGGAGCGCCTTAACAATATTGAGGTGTGAAGAAAAAGAATATATGTAGTATTTGACTTTTATCCTGAGTATTAATCTTGTTTGAAAAATGGGGTGTGGAAATTGTTGCATACCTGGCCTTGATAACAAGGTTGCAAAAATCAGTGGCACAGTGGGTGGAAATGTGTTAAAATAATGGAGTGAGGACAATCTATTTCTGCCCTAGTGTGTTCCTCATGCTGCTACACATAAACCAAATGAAGCATTTCTATTGATTGTCACTTCCTTGGATTCCACTGTTTGGGGACAGGAGTGGGGGATCTCCTACTATCAGCTGATATGGCTCATTGCGCATCATGGACTAATAAAGAGCTTTACTGATACCATTATGCATTCTCCGTGGCTAGTGACAAACCAATGACAACCCTTAAAAACGCTTTTACAATAGAAACAATAACAGATGGGGAGTCCCAGTTATTGAATTGCCTTAGCAAACATAAACCTTCATATGTATTTTTGGAATAAGTTGAGTTGTAGCATGACATAACGTGACAAGTTGCATGTCTGCTTTATTACGTTTGGATATTAATGTGCAGAAAAAGTCATACAAACGGCAAGGCACAATGATTACAGATCCACTCAGGTTCTGATGCACTTTTATTTTAATATTTAGGAACCAGATTTGCTAAGTGGAAGAAATTAGTGTGGAGAGGAGTGCAGATAGAGGTGAAAATTTCTATCAATGAACTACTAATAGTTATGAATACAGAGCCAAACACAGCATTTGGTCACTAACAAGCAGATTGGATGAGGCTGAGGTTAATCTGCTAACACTACAGCGCTTGGTTTTTGTTCTTTGTAGTCTCACAAAATTAATATATTGTGGTAAAATGTATATATGGTGCATATATAAAGCACACATAAACCATATGTAAAAGCAGCATGGCAATTCAGACCTGAAAGAGGAAGCAGAACGACAAGTGGTGCGTTGTGGTACAGTGGCAAAATCATCAGTCAGACAATGAAGCCACTGGGATGGAGTGGTAGGGGGAGGTTGGGGCAGCCTGAAAGCTCAGATAGAGGTCATGATTCCTCTTGACAATGGCTGCTTTATTGCAAACAATATATTCATTTGAACCTGGAATCTGTGTGTAATAGCTGACCTGTGTTTTCTGATGTTGCATGACCCCATAGTAATCTATGTCCATGTGGAAAAAACTTTTCTTAGACAGAGAGAAGACTCAAAACAATGAATTTCAGAGCACAAATCACCCTTTTGCACAGGGAACATGGAGTATGACGTAGCCAGACACTATCATGACACCAAACACGGCTCTCCTGACGCTCTGCCTTTCATTGGACTTGAACTCATAACTCCTCTGGCCACAAGGGGCAGTCTATCAAAGTTCCTGTGTCAGAGTGAGATGTATTTCACACCTGCTGGTTTAAAATGCTTCTTCTGAGCACATTTACATAAAATACAGTAACACAGAATATTTACTGCAAAACTTGTAACTTCAGTCAGAATTATATTACTTTTTTTATTATCATATTATCAAAAGAATGTTTATGAAATTGGAAAGTTAATTACCATGTGAAGGCAATTACCTTCCAAACTGCTAAGCATAATATCACGACCTCCAGTTTAGAAGACATGCGGCTGAATTGTTTTCATGTTTGTTGACATAGCCAGAATAAGCCAACTTTTTTATGAAGGTTTCTGCAAGTGCTAACTGTTAACTGTACCTTTGGGGATTCGACATTGGACCACTGCCAACTTATCACTGCATGCTAAAGAAAACAAAGCATAACAGTTAGTTTGTCTGACCTTATGGCTCTTTATACTCTATCCCCTTTTACCTCCAAGTCTCCACCAAAAGATCACAACCTAGGAAATAGCAGATTGATGTGGGAAGCAGGTTGAGCTTCTGATGTCAACTACTTTCATTAGCTTTATTATTTACTGAGCTATTACAACACTAAATGAGTTTAGTTTAGTGAAGCTTAGCCAAAAAGCCCCAGGTTCAGTTTCACGTGACTATTCTTGAGGAAGACACTGAACTCGCTATCTGCAAACTTCCTGGCTGAGTCTCACTCTAATAGGCTATAATGAGAATTCTTAGCTCACTTTAACCCTCTCTATAGAGAGCAGAAACTGACCCTGCAGATAAAATCTTGACCTCTGCTTCTTTCCTTTATAGATAATTAGGCAATTGCTTGGTATTAATAAAAATCTTCTATCAGGATGGGAAAGGGAAGATTGATTGTGGCTATTGTCATAGAATAAAGAACCGTGTTGTTTTTGCTGTGCCATTCTGTTTGTGTATCCTCGTCACATGTTACAGAAAATTGACTGCTTGAATCATAACATACTGAAACATTTATTAGTACATTTTGTTAGGGTGAGAGATGGAAAAAAAAATCATCAAAGATTAAGCAACATGCAGTAATTTATTTAGTGTTGCTTGGATAGCAGGAAAAACCTGAAAAGACTTTAGCTGCTTGACTTTATCGCCAATATACACATTGTCTCTTTAGTTTTTTTTATGTCTCATCAAAGTTTTAGAGATCTGTCAGAATCAGTTCCTGATCCATTCAAACTGAAAATGACAATAACTGCACAATTATTTTACACATGCTGTCTTTACTAGCTGGAAATATCTGGATGAAATGTAGTTGTTAACAGAAACTTAATTCAATCTGAAAAAAAGAGAGAGAAAGAAAATTTCCATATGACCAAATCATTATTTTGCATTAATTTACCTTCAGATACAGAGGAAGGAAAAAAAGGAACCGAGTGACAGACAGATACACAGAAAGAAAGACAGAGAGCTTTTTTCCACTAGATACATTTTCAGAACACTTAAGTGATTCTCGATCCCAGCATGCCTTACCTTGCCACTGCCATGACAGATGCTCTAAAATTGAATATAGATTTCAGAGCAAGGCTGGTGTGCCTGATGAATCTCAATTTGCTGCTGTCCATATTTCTTAGTCACTACTATGGATAGCTCAGAGGGAGGCAGTGAGAGGCCTATGGCTGCACCTGCCAAACTGTCAGTTTGCGAGTGTCAAATGATGATTGGTTCCTCATAAAAGTCCAAATTTATCCCAGACTAATTCCTGCCTTGCATCATTTAATCACCAATATCTAGGTCAGAGAGTAGTAAAGGAATAGATAGTGCAAAGATCTGCTTTATTTCACAACAGTGGCAATTTAAGTTAAAAAGAAGCCCACAAGATGACAGTTTCTCCACAGACAAAGATTGTAAGAATAGTTTACAGTAGCTCGAAGGTGGAACAAATGTGCAGAGCTTTCCCAAGGGGAGTGGAGGTGCCTTGCCTCCTGTGTACCTGTCAGTCTATTTATAGCAGGATTTGAAGTACTCATAAAATGAAACAGGATGCTATTGTTCTGCAACTCGGTGCTCTTCTCGTCTTCCCATCAAAATGTTACTTTGTTAGAAGTGCCAATTTTTTAATAAAATTTAATTGAACATAACTGTAAATCTAGCTCTGCAGTTAGTCATCGCTCACCATTTATGCATTTAATTCAGTATGAAAATTAACCTACTTTCCTTGCCTTAAGTTTCATAACCCCTTGTATTACAGAAAGTGAACCTACTAGGATTTGAGCAAAAACAACAGTAAGACACTGAACTAAATTTTGCAGAAAGTTAAGTATCACATTATGCACAAGGGACTATAAGGCATGACACAACATTTTTGGATACACAGTACTACTTTTTAACAGCTTAATTTTTATCAAATAATAATCATAATTGTGTTTCACTCATGTTTCACGTGTTTTTCATTCCTCATCTATATCATTCTTAACTTTTAAACTTGCCATGAGGCAGCTAGCTGCGACAAATGCTGTGCTGGGATCAAAATAAAATAATGCAAGAGTAGAGTCACAGCATTAACAATTAATTATTTTGGGAACTGAAAATGAATAGAAAACTGCTTCCACAAAGTTCAATCAGATCCAGTCTAATTACTTTGTTTTGTAAAAGCATTTTGCTGTCATTGAAAAAAATGCTAATGTATTCCAAACAAAGAAAGAAAATAATAAAATAGAATTTAAAATTCTGGATCTAATTACAATTTTGTATATTAATTTATTAAGAACTACATTTTGCAGAGAAGTTCCAACTTGTTTTATGCATTTGTTGTTTTATCATCAATAAAGTCAACACTGAACTAATCTAAGCCAACACATATCATGTAGCACAAGCTTGACTCTCTTACATACTTATACACAGCCAAGCATGTATAAATGGAGATACTGAAATTCTCAAAGCAAGGGAAAATAAAATGAATACATAAGAAATAAATTAAAATAATAAAAAGGTTACTACAATGCACATGTTCATCTGCCATTTTATTAGATATACCTGTGCAATTGCTCATTAACACAAACATCTAATCAGTCAATCACATGGCAACAACCCAGTGCATTAAGGGATCTCGACGTAGTCAACATGACGTATGAAGTTCAAACCGAGCATTAGAATGTGGAAGAAAGGTGATTTAAGTGACATTGGAAATGACATGCTTTTTGGTGCCAGGCAGGCTAGTATTTCAGAACCTGTTGATCTACTGGGATTTTCCAACACAACCATCTCTAAAGCTAACAGGGAATGGTCTGAAACACAGAAAATATCCAGTGAGTATCAGTTCTGAATAAAGACGCCTTGCTGAGACCAAATGTCAGAGGAGAGTAGCCAGACTGCTGAAGCTGAAGCAAAATTGAACAAAAGAAGACTGTAAAAACGTTGACTGATATAATGCGTCTCGTGGTGCAAAATTCAGATCGTAGAGTCAGAATTTAGTGTAAACAGCATGAAAGTTTCAGGCTGCTGGTGGTGGTGTGTAATGACGTGGTATGCTTTGGGCTCTTTAGTACAAATTGAGCATTGTTTAAATGCCAAAGCCTATCTGAGTATTGCTATACCTGTAATACATTACACCATACATTACACCATCCATCCAAGCCAAACCTATTATAAGCTGCCAGAGTAACATTCAAGTGAAAAAGACTAAACCGAAACTAAACTTTTACATATCAAAGTATCACACTCTCACAATACGCTTTTTGTTAAGTACAATTATAATCTTTAGCTCAAAATGTCAAAACATTGGCCTTTAACGACTGTTTCTGCTATTTAACCACTGTTTCTGCTATGTGCTCTGCACTGTGCATGATTGAACTTTGTTCCTTAAAAATAGAATACAGAGAGAAGATTTAAAAAAAAAAAAACCCTTCAGAGTCAATTTCATGATGGCACCAGGGGGTGAAGGAAACAACAGAGCTTCTAGTGTAATTAGAGTAGACATGCTACATGTGTCTGTGTGTGTTGCCGCATCTCATTAGGGCGAGGTATGGGCCACTGAGCCAGCTAAGAGGAATGGATAGGGAGCATGTGGCGGTGTAGTTTGCTTTACCACAAACATAGCCTCTCTGCTCTCTATCTTTCTCTCAGGAGTCACACAGACACCCCTCGAGTCAGGGCCAGTCAAAATGGCTTCACTTGATGCAAAGGCCTGTAAGGAGCCTTTTGTCACAATGAATGCACAGACACAAAATGGGTTGTCTATGTGTAAATATATGTATTCATAGTATGTACACAAATAAAAGCACAAACTTCATGGTACTTCCGAAAACTGAAATCTTATTGAGATAAGGCACAAAATGTGAAAGGACAATTAGCTTAATTTTTTAGTTATGTAAGAATATTTGATAGTGTCTTTAAACATTGATTAACAAATAGGTATATGCTATGTGGCTTCCAGCCATCTGCTGTAAATGAAGCACAAAAGTTATTTTTCCTCAGCACAAATGTATTTTTTCTCTTTTTTACATTGTTGCATACCCACATCAATACTTATTAAAGAGATAAAACACCTGTTTGTCTCATTTGTGAGCAGAGTGAATTGTGTTTGGACAAATTAAAGTTATAGTTTAGATTTGCAACTTTTTTAAGTACTGCTTGTGTTGGCACGTTGCTCTAAAACACTATTCTGTTTTTTAAAAAATGTTTATTGCCTTGTCCATTTTATTGTACAGTACTTTAGTCAACACCTGTTGTTTTAAAAGTGCTATATAAATAAATTTGAACTTGAACTTGAACTACATGGCCGTTAAAAAGAAAAAAAATACCCCTAATTCCTGAAACTACACATCAAAGATTTGACAAGGTTTAACCAGTGGAATTTATTGAGTAGCCCAGCCCTTGATAATATAAAATATTATTGAAATATTTTCAAGCCACTGCATGCAGCAAACAAACAGACAGTTTGAAAAATCAAAGCAGGTCTGTTGCATTGTGATTGTTAGGGTTCTAGCAGAAGTGGAGCCAAAGCAAAATGTTTTAAATGTGAGCAACATGGAAAGATTATGAAAAATTACAAAATGAATTTCTAGTATGCAGAGTTTATAAAGATGAAGTTTATAAAGAGCCATAATCTAATATAAAGGGTCAGGCAAAGGAGGGAAATTATGGGAAGCTGCAATACTGTATTCATTAGGTGAAGTCTCTCGTAAAGATCATCATTTTGACCTCGGGACTACCAGTAGGAATGGGAGGAAGGAAGAGCTTTTGATATTATAGTTACCATCTGTTCAGTCAGAGACACTTAAAGGAACAGATCTTTTATTAACCAATGCGTATGTATTGTATTATATATTATATAATGCCCAGTACATTAAACTGTAGGTCTCTGCGAGGAAGCACTTAATTATTCTGAGCAAGAATAACAATATTGCTGAGAGCTAATCCCTGAAAAAGCTACTATTCCTTCCCGATCCTCAACAACAGAGTCACTACAATATGCCACCATTAATACAGCAAGCATGTCTTTAGTGATGAGATTCTGTGGTATAAATTAAATAATAATACTCATTGCCCTCAGATAAACTAATATACTAATATCATATTAAATAATATATATATTTTACAATTAAAACAGTCTCTGCCAAATGTGCTTTCATACAAGATTTCTGTAAAATGCATAAGCTACTATAAAAGGAAAACATGTCAGAGACTTGTTATACCTTGAACATTAGCCTTACCAATGCAAACATACAGATTTCAAGTTAATATAGAAAGGTTCGGAGAACATAACTGCACAAATCAAATCACCTATAATCATGTAGAAGCCATGCCTAATGTTTATCATAAATTGAATATGAATAACAGCACAACATTAAGGCTCCATCAACGTCAAGCAAGTGAAAAAGTGTTTCTCTGTTAAATACATTCACATTTTCAAATATGCAACAAAAAATGATAGTAATTACTTTTTTTTTTTGTTTTTTATTCTTTTAGATTTGACAAAATCCAAATAACCCTAACCCTAAAAAAGTCAGTAGAAGTGACATGAAAACATAGTCCAACACTCAACCACTCAATCAGTCTTTACTGGTTTCAATTTTCTTTGTTAGTTTTTGTGGCACTATATTTTTGACACAACTCTGGTCTGTCAGCATATGAACAAAGCTATAGTTATAGACCATTATAATCAAATAAAGTACCTTCCTCAAAAGTCAGAGGTGTTATGAAGACTCATGTCTTTGCTTGATTTTACCAAACTAGTCACAGCAGAACTGTTCAGACAATATTTTGTATTTGGCATCATCTATAAAGGAATATATTCCTGTATTACTTATCTTCCCAATCTGAAGATAAATATTTGATTTTTACATTTTGTCGTACACAAATGTATTAATCATCCAATGAGAAAAAAGATAATTAACAAAGTTGTTTAACAATTAATTAAGCATTCAGATGCATTTTAATGATATTCGTGTTAAACAATGGTAATAGGTTAAACCATGTCCATATAGAGGACTGGGGTGATGGGTGCAATTTAATGGCTTGCATTAACTTCTTGGAGTGCCTTCCTCTCACATCTTCAGTTCCCTCATTGTTTTTTTTCTACCTTCAGTGGAGCAGACCAACTTCTTAATTGGCATAATAATGTGATTAATTGCTTTCTTGTCATTGGGCCCACTGCGTTTTGCACTGTAAAGAAATATAAATCAACCGTGTATTTACAAGCAATCAAATGCCCTAGATTGAAAAGAACATATAAAAGATGCCCAGCTGTGCAAAGTAATTGGTTCTGCTTTAGTAACTGCATATCATTAGTTGAAAGTAAAGCCTTTTGGATTGGAGAGATGAGTTACTTTGACACTCGTTACATTTTCCCTCCTTGTCAACTAAACAATAAAATAAAACATTGTATAATAATGGGCAAGTCATAGGAATCAGAATCAGATTTTATTTTGACAACTATGTTGCAGATACCTGGAATTGGGTTCCGGCTGTTAGTGCTATAGAAAGTGACAGTGTATACAAAAACAAAACTGGGAGTGGGCATTATATTATACAGACACGACAGTATATCTTCTCTACATCTATCTTTCTGTTTTTCTGCTTATTGTTTTTTGTGGTAACTCTAGTCTTGCATTGTCTAACACAACAATAATAGATTAGATAAATTAAAGACTCACGACTGAGTTTAGCAACAGTGGTTTTCCAATTGATTTTGGGCATTACCTTAATGGTGGGTGGAGGGTGTTCTCAGAAATTAAACCCTTACATTAAAGGCCATAATCTTAAAATTATTTTTCCATAAGTGTTCGTTTTGAAGGTTATTTCTGATGTATTAAATCATAGTGCCATTCCATTCCCACCATGAGCTAGTCCTTGCTCTTAAAAATAATCCACTTGCTGATAAAGACATTTGAGGTTGTCATTTATCAGTAAAATGGGAAGGCAAACAAACATCTCATTCTCCAATCTGTCTCTCACCATTTCCCATATACAAAATAAAACACCAATTATCTAGACCTGGGCATGGTAGTTAGGAACAAATGCTGATGAAGTTCTGATGTCTATAGCAGCATCCAGGTGCTCTTGCATATTAAGACATTTTATGGTCTCATAATTAAAGAGAGAAGCTAATGGCATGATCAGTGTGCATCTTGATTCCAGGTGGCAAATGGCGTGTTAATGCATCCTTGTGAATCAAAGCCAAGTTTGTTTCAAGGGAATTGCTGACAACTGTCACAGGGTCTGCGGATGACAGATTGTCAATGGAAAGTTATTAAATCCACTAATGTATAATGATGCACTCAAATTGTGATTCTGAATTCAAATGATTTTGTTTGTTATAGGCAAAATGAATATACTGGCCTATAGTAAAATAACACAGCAGAATGGATAATGGGACCTGCATAGTTGTGCACTGGTCCTATGCAGAGCCTACGCACAGCTTTGCAGACAGTTGCCTCCATGTTGTTTCTCTGTACTGTCATGAAGAGGCACTGTCACAAACAAGGGCTTGTGTTGTTTTTGGTCCTTCAGAGATTTATGGAAAAGACCAAACTTATGACAGTCTTGAGATCCCTTCCCAGGTGCCTCAACCTCCACCCTCATCTTGCTTCAGGTGACCTCAATAGGTTACACAATAGGGTGAGGCAAAGTCTCATAATGGTTTCACCCGAAACCACTGGTGATAATGACTCGCACCTTTTTTCACCTTGGCCCATGTGATGACACACATGTAATATCGGATCAACGACTGTCTTAAGGGACAACCACCACTAGGGTTTAAATACCTCTCCAACCAGACTCTCCACCATTTGGGTTTAGAACTGAAGAGTTCTCTCGGATAAGAGGTGAAATGCCTTCATGAAGCTACCATGACCTGGATGACTGAGAGCCTACAGACAACTTATGACATGGAGCCAGAGTGAAAACGAATATTAATAGCAATGAAAAGTGTCTGCTGCAGCCACAGTGTGTGCTTTTCATGCTTTATCTTTGACTTTTTTTTCTTTTGCATGTTTCCTTCTAGTAGTAGTCCAATGTCATTCCCTTTCCTTTCCTAGCCCACTATTCAACCAATCGGCATTTGACCTGTACACAGCCTCGTCCACATTGACACTGTGTGTGTGTGTGTGTGTGTGTGTGTGTAGCTACAGGCTGTTGGCTTTTCGCAGGATTGCAAGCATGTGCATAAGTTACACACTCATAATTCCGCATAGCCAAATACCTAAATGGTCACAAATACGGTGCCATGGATCCCACAAAAAATGTTTTCTTACTGGTTTTCTTATCAAATCTAAACACACACGGTTTAGTTAAAAAGGCTGTTGAGTCACAAAAGATAAATAGCATTATTTAAGTAATTCAAATCTTGACTTGAGATAAAGTGATTATCAGAGTTCTGTCTGTACCTGTTCATCAAGGTTCTTCAAGGATATTACTTTCAGAGCAAAAAAGGTCTGTATCATGGTGGCACTAAAGAAAAGCCATCAAAATCCTTTTGATAGATCACAGAACTGTGTTTAAAAAATGTTTTTACCCCTAAAGCTAGTGTCAAAGGGTATTTAACCCTCATCCTAATGACTTGAGTATGTGTAGACCCAAGCCACATCTTACAATGTTTGTTAGTTTTTGTGTGTGTGTGTGTGTGTGTGTGTGTTTTTAAATATATAAATCAGTTTTTTTCCTTTATTTATTTTAACAACTGTCAATGTGTACCTAATGATATGATGACATTATGTTCTATTTCTGCATTGATTAGTGCTTTTTTAAAAATACAAATGTCTTGGGGTCCCAAGGGGCTCCAGTAAAACACACCCAGTTCCACCTGTGTAGTTTTAAAAGTAAACTATTTATTCAGTTAATGTTTCCCATTGGCCCTATCACACAGTACTGAGGTTAGTAGGGTACCTATGCCAGTCATTGTAAAGAAGAAAAGCTCCATTGCTGTCAGACTCATTCCTGGTGGGTGTTGGTCTCTGTCAGGGGTGCCTTTTCTTAACAATTTTAATCACAATATTTAAAGACAGAATTTCTTGGCTCAGTCATGAGGTGGAAGGTGGAGCGTGTGAGGTGTGGTGGACTTTCGCAGACGATGTGGTTCTCCTGGTTTCATCAGGCAGTGACTTCCTGCTTGCATTGAGGCAGTTTGCAGCTGAATGTGAAGTGGTTTGGATGAGAATTAGCGCTACCAAATCTGAGGCCATGGTTCTCAGCCAAAAAAAAGAATGGTGTGTGCACTCTGGACCAAGGACAAGTAGCTGCCCCAGGTGGAGGATCTGAAAATCTGTCAATCAACAAGAATAAAATTGAATTGTGGATTTGTGCAGCATCTGTACTAATGTGGACGGTGTACTGGTCTGTTGTGGTGAAAAGAAAGCTGAGCATCCAAGCAAAGCAGTTGATTTACTCATCAATCTTTGTTCCTACCCTCATCTATAGTCACAAGCTTTAAGTAGTGGCTTAAGCAATAAAACTGCAGAAAACTACAGAGCTTCCACTGATGTCTGGGGGGTGTCTGGGGTGTCTGATAGGATGAGGAGTTTGATCATTCTAGATGGGCTCAGAGTAGAATTGATACTTTTCATTGAATGGAGGTAGCTGAGGTGGTTCGAGCATCCGAACAGGATGCCTTCTGGATGCCTCCTAAGGGTGGTGCTTTGGCCATGTCCTAGGAAGCCCCTGGGCAGACCCACGACACAATGTAGAGATTCCATCTCTGCCTGGTTGTGTAAATAATTTTAAGTAAATAATTTTAAAATCTACTATCTAGCAACAATGATAAGACTAGATGCTGGATGCAATGCAACAAAGGAGCCTTTAGTATTGTTTGACTATAACATATTAAGATTATTGAGAGATTTAGATCAGCATCAGGCAATTAACCTTTCACTCTGGAATGTCAAAGACTAGCTCATCTGTATTATCAAGGGGCAGACAAAAAGAGGATTATTATGAATTCAGCAAAATCATCCTTTCAAAACCCATCAATATTCTGTGGCCATTGTGAGGAACTGGGTTCAGGCTTAACGAGGGGATCCAAGAGATAAATGATCAAAAAACAGGACAGCTATCGTCCTTGAACTCTTAATGGCGTACTAATAGTGCAGGGTGTCAAGAGTGATTTTAACAAGAGTGTCCTGAGTAAAACTTTTATTTAATCTCACTGCCTTTGGACTTGGAGTAGATAACGCCCTCCCTCCTCTCTCTCTCCCTCTCTCATCATCACCACATTAACAACTCAGACACGCCTATTGCATAATCACTATCCTTTGTGTTTCCTTCTGTAGTTTGGATAAGGGGACTCATTATAGAAGGAAAGCAGTGAGAAGCAGCCAGTGTTCATTTTGCACAACATGCCGTTTATTAGGAACTTAGAAATCCATTGTACCCACGTGCACAACACAAATCCCAACGTCCAACTTATGTACTCCATCTCAAACTGAACATTATAACCAAAATGCACTTTAAGAACTATATATATATATATATATATATATATATATATATATATATATATACATACATATATGTGTGTGTGTATATATTTATATAGTATAAATGCAATTAAAACAAAATGGAAGGTAGGTGGTGACTCTCAGTAATCCCAGATAATCTGATGTTTCTGACATGTAGCAGGTTACCAGCTTTTACCAAACAATCTGATTTATGTGTTATTTTGCATCTAATTAAAGAATGTAAACACAGTGGATGCTGTGTGAAATGACTCAGGGTCTGACTCAGTAAACGGAGGCTTCACATTTTTCGACACATTAAAACAACATTAAAAAAACGTAAATGTCAGTTTAAAAATACCTTGTCTTGGCTCAAAAGTATTAAATTTTTAACTTTTTTTTGTCACAAATCCAAGAATTGTGTGTGCACAACCTCATTTGGATGAATCTCCAACCTGTTATACCTGTTTTTCCCGAGTACATGACGTACTGATCACATAAATATGCCACCGACAGGCAAAGGCAATTTTAAGAAAAATTGCAAAACTGTGAAAGCATTGCTGTTCCTAGGAGATACAAAGCTTGAAACTGAAAATTACTGTAGATTCAGTTCTTTATATGTTGTTATATTTAATTTTCTCACTATTGGTTAAATGATTGTTGTTGTTTTTAACCCCTACTTTGGGTTTGTGTTTTATTTTTTTTCCCCACTCATTGAAACACATGCTGCATTATGTGACAACTTAAGAACAAAATCTAAGGCATGATGTTGAATGAAATGTCATTTATAGATAACAAATCATAACACAGACAATTTACAAAGTTTTAATGGTATTTATTTTTGCTTCTTAGTAGCCCTCCCTGGTATTCGCCATCTAATTTGATGTTTGTTGGTTTGTTTGGGTATTTTATTTTGGAAATGTTGATATTCTAGTTACTGATTGTCACTGTGGTCAGAAACATATCCATGATTCATGGTTATATTTTATACTTTGTCCTTTTCATCTAGATAAAACAAAAAAAAAAACAGGGACGACCACACCAAAAGAAGAGAGAAAAGAACAGGCCATGGCTGCAGGGATGATTGCTTCTCAAAGTGGTAAGCGGCTATTTATTCATTTAGTTTTTTTTTATATTTGGCCTCGAATAGGCTCTGCATACTTTGCACTGCAACATACCATCCTCTTCACAGTGATTCTATCTTTATTTTCCACATTTAATAAAATATGTAAATATGCAAGGTTATGTTCAACTTTTCTGGCTACAGCCAACAATTTTTGGTATAAAATCTTCACTTCAGAGCTTATTTTTGATTAATTTCTTTATTTAAAAATCTGAACTTGTGCATCTTTGGAGTAGGATATCTGAATAATTTGGTGGTGTGGTCTGTGAATTAAAGTTGTTCGACTGGTTAAAAAAAAACCCCACCAACAACAGTTTTTAGGTTCAACAAGATTATCTGCCTTACATAGGCGTGATGGTTTCATTGTTATTTGATATCCAGCATGTTGTTAAGCTAATTAATTGTATTTGTCAGTGATAATTGACCTTTTTTACTAATGTGCTTTGTTTACAAGTTGTATCATATGAAATTATTATTAATTAGTAATTTTATCCACACTGTTCATATTATATACTGTTTTGCCATACTTTCCATATCATATTTAGTTAGTTTAAGTTAAATGCCCATAAGCAATGTATTATAGTAGTGACATTATATATTTTTGGTAAGATCAATAACTGAATAAAACTGTTTATTCAGTTGTATTTGCCCATGTTTCTGTCATTTGTCTCCGTGTCACTACACAGTATTGTTTGCATCAAGGCCTAGCTCAGCCTTTAACTGACCTGGCTTCTATGTGCTCTGTCCAATTTGATTTCTGGCCATAACAGCTTGTGTCAACAGGAGCTTTACTTCAGGAAATGAAATCTTAGTTTTAGATTATTTTATTTCATTCTGAAGGAAAATTGGCCAACCATGAAAAAAACTTGTAAGTGTCTCTGCAAGGTCGGGGTGACATGACGTGTTACTGTCCATATGCTACCATTCTGAACCTCCGCAGATGATTTTCACCCAGTCATTTCAGCTCTTTGACATTCCCACAAACCTCTTGTTGTTCATTAGTCATCACTGCATAGAGCCCAATTTTAAATGCGACTCTGCTGATTCTTCAAATCGATATGCTTGTGCTTTGAATAAAAAAGTATGCCATTGTCCTATTTAATGGTATTTACCATAAAGAGCTTTGTTGGACTCTTTATCCATATAGGCACTTTTAGCTTTGTGACACTAGACTTGTTTGTGTCCTACAGTTTAATTTCCTTTATGTACTCCATGTCACCATGGCAGTGTTGAGTCAGTGTCCCCTGCTACAGCCTCTCTGACCATTGAACCACAAATTAATGGTGAATAATGGCTCAATTCCCCATCAATGCTGCCAGGACAAACATGTCAAAGCAGCAGGATATGTCCCATCTGAGAAAAAGGTTTTTCACTGTCAACCTGGGTTTTTGCTCACACTGAGAGCATCCTTTAAATTTACAATGAGTCTGTGAATTCTTCACAGCTTCTGAGACAGCACCTATGAATCATAAATAATTTACAGTCATGGATTATGGTACTGTGTATATATTTTTTTGCGGGTAGTGTAGGAAAAGTCATTCAAAGGTTATCCCTTGGCTTGTGTTCTTATTTCCATGTGTCACAAGAACGCTAAATGGTCTGTAAGTTAAGCAGTTGTTTAGTCATGTGTACACGATAGCCTTTACTATATACTATATTTACTATATGGAATCATTGTAAGATAGCATGCTGTAGTTAGACATATGAGAAATATGGCTATATAAGCAAATGTTCTTTGTGTCGATCCAGTTTAATTTATAAGGTTGTTACAGATGTGCAAGACATGAGATCCTTTGTCATTAGGCTTGGCCCCTTAAATTCAACTGAAAACTGATCTGTCAGTTTTACTTCCCACTACTTTATATATAATAAAAAATATTGGTTTAAGGAAGGAAGTCATTACAATTAGATTTTTCACCCTTCTATTATTGGCTAGTTGGTTGCAACTGAATTTCTCAAATGTGGCCCTTCCAATTGAGGCATGGAGTTCTTTTGTGTGGATGTAATATTGACTTTTATTAGCTGTAAACTGAAACATTGTTGATTTCTCTTTTTCTTTCCCTTGTAGACCTACAGAACAATGTTGCGCCCTTTTTAAGTCACTAGACAATAAAGATGATCCAGACAGCGATAGTCTTTGTGTATAATGCAGTAGTTGAGTTTGACAGTCTATACTGATAATATCAATGCAAAAGGGGCAATAATTGCTATTCTTTTATGTCTATTTAAAACAGTACATTCCCTTCAGTCATGTTTGCTTTGCCAGACATGTTGAGTGCAGATCCATCACTTTTTAAGCCAATTCCCTTTTTCATGCAACAAAAAGATAATCTTGACGAGAGTTTTAATTTACAACTGACTTCCCCTGCCTGTAGCAGAGCTTTTGTCAGAGTTTTTATAAGGGTATGTAAATTTGCGCGTGCATGTACATACAGTCATTTATAGCATGCACACATACTTGTGTGTGTGTGTGAATATGTTTGCGTGCCCAAATTGGAATGTAGGCATGGCTTTGTAGGAAAGTGCATCTTCAATTTTGTTTGACTAGAGAACGAGATAGAAAAGCAGCAGACGTGATGTTGTGTGAAGAGATGGGAGCATGCAGACAGATAGTGTCATTCCCTCAGTATCACCATTAAATCTTAATCTTCTGGCCCCTCATGGGAGGAGCCAGCCATGCATGGGATTGTGTTTTGCATCTAAATCAAGATGTCTTGTTCCTTCAGAATACTTCATTGAGACAAAGTTTGATGTGTCTGTTTTCAACTTCCCATACGTCTGGATTCACCAGCTGATCATCAAGCTGTTGTTGTTTATGCTAAAGTCTTGTTAAATGCAATTGCCTCATAAACTGTAACATCTGTAATCAATTATAAAGAAAGAGAGAAAATAAAACTCCAGAGCAGAGCACCAAAGTTTTTTATTCCTGATTGGAAGTTTCAGCACGTTGCATCATGTGGGCTCAGTACTTGTGGCAGTTGATTCCACCAGCTAAAAGTAGACAATTATATATTAGATTCAGAACATCCTTTCTATCTAATAGTGGCTTAATGACACCATCATCATATTTCCACGTTGATCAGTTTCGGTGGTGTACCGGAACAAACGTTGTTCATTAGACTAGTATTGTCTTGACTATTAATCATTCCAGCTTTTGTAGTAGTATTCTTTCTGCTTATTCTAAACTTTGGATGAACTAACTTCACGCTTTCACATTTCTGCTTCTTTAAAAACCTACAAGAATATTACATAGAAAATTAGTGTGGAAATCACAGAAGAGACAGGAAAACACAATCTTGACATCAGAACTTTTAATAGGAAAGGGTATTGCCTGTAAATCACCTTGAAGATACAAATGACAGTATGTTGATTTTATATCATTAACATCAGATATAGTTCATATCATCAATAAATTGTAAAATTGGATTGAGGTAAATGTTTTGTGCTAATAATTAAGTGGCTGTTTCAACTTAAAAATCATGAGATTTATTAGGCATTCACTTTAAGAAAAGCAAACTTTAGCAATACTTTGAGAATTGCAGTTATTTAGTTTTTATGTATGTGTCCTTGTGTGTCCTTGTAATAGTGCCTATGGCTGTGGATTTGAAGCGTTTATACTGCACGTAACCTATTCATAACCCTATGAACATTCCCAAGGTAGGTGATTGTGACTAATTCCTTTCTGTCATAAAAAGGAGATTTTAAATGCACCAACTAGCCTTTATTATAAAGGGTACTGTTTCCACACATCTCAGCAGGAAGTGGCTTATAGGTCTTTATTACCATCCTTTAGGGCCATCTTCTCATTTAGGATAAGAAGTTAGCCTTAGTTTCAAGATTTCTTCAGGGTTACTCTTAAAAATTCTTATCTGCCACACTTCCAGGTGACAGGAGAACTCTGGTGGAGGTTTTATATTCAACTGCCACAAAAATGAGTGTTTATTCATAGGTATTAAAGAATCTGGTGTTGACATTTGGGGATAGAGGACATGATTTGTGGGGGGGGGTTTGTGTTCTCATTGTTTTCTTTCTCCAACAAAGTAGTAAATTTTCCCCAACATCAATTTCGATATGGTATTATTAGATATGGCTGCACACTTTGAGATATGAAAGTGAAAAATAATCTTTGTGAAAGAGGAAGCCTTCAATGGCACACTGACACTTAATGGAAAGCCTGGCTGCTGTATCAAAGGGAGAACACAGTAAGGAGACTGGTTTGGAAAGCTAAAACTGTTTACTTCAGACGGGGATAAACCAGCAAGGATGTTCAATTCTGGATAATTTTTCCCTTTTTCTTTCTTGTAGTTTCACCTTCTTTTCATTTGTGGACAATGAAATTTATTGAATTATGTGTGTGAGACAGTATATCGGAAACAAGAAAACAGATGAGCTGCCTTGAAACATCAGTGATGACTGTAGACTTTTAGAAGCCTGTTCATTTACCAAAATGCTAAATATATATATATATATATATATATATATATATATATATATATATATATATATATATATATATATATATATATATATTTCTATATTTTTATTTATTTTTTTTTATTTTTTTTTTTATTTTTCTT
>VUQG01001371.1:6470-32275 GCA_015106755.1 Etia nguti | reverse complement strand
TCCATAAGTGCACGTGGCACAGGACACTCTAGGCCGCAGGTCGGTGATCGATTTTGTAATCGTATCACCAGACCTGCGACCATATGTTCTGGACACTCGGGTAAAGAGAGGGGCTGAGCTGTCAACTGATCACCACCTGGTGGTGAGTTGGATCAGGTGGCGGGGGAGGACGCTGGACAGACCCGGTGCACCTAAACGTGTAGTTGAGGGTGTGCTGGGAACGCCTAGCAGAGGCCCCAGTCCACCGAGATCTTCAACACACACCTCCGGCAGAGCTTCAACAGCATTCCAAGGGAGACTGGGGACATTGAGTCCGAATGGACCATGTTCAGCATCTCCATTGCCGAAGCTGCTGCATTGAGCTGCGGCCGCAAGGTGGTTGGTGCCTGTCGTGGTGGTAACCCCCGAACCAAATGGTGGACACCAGAGGTGTGGGGAGCCACCAGGCTGAAGAAGGAGTCCTTTCGGGCTTGGTTAGCCTGTGGGACTTCAGAGGCAGCTGACAGGTACCGAGAGGCCAAGCGGAATGCGGCTCGGGCAGTGGCTGAAGCAAAAACCCGGGTGTGGGAGGAGTTCGGAGAGGCCATGGAAAAAGACTTTCGGACTGCCTCGAAGAGGTTCTGGCAAACCGTCAGGCGTCTCAGGAGAGGAAAGCAGTGCTCTACCTGTACTGTGTATAGTGCTGGTGGAGCGCTGCACCTTATGGATTATGTATATGGGGAGTTTGAAGGCTGGGCAACCACTTCAGGGTGTCTGTCATGTTCTGTATGGCATTCAGTTGAGGAATGTTTAGATGGGTGATATAGGTTTACAAAACGTACACATAAATGCCTGGACCCTAGGTGATTACAGTTTAATAAGATGATCAATATTATTCACTTCACCTGTCGTTAGTTTTAATGTTGGGCCTGATCTTGTATAAAGCTCACCCACTCATACTGTCAGACCCTTCTGGGATATGTCGAGAGATGAAAAAAAACAGTGTGAAAAGGAAGATCTGAAGCACAAAGACCATTAAGTGACTAAGCTGTGTCAATCAGTCAACATGTGCTCTGCTTAATACTGCTGAAGGCAGGCAGAATTGCTGAGTGATTAGGACTGAACTACAGCTCAAAGCAGAATATGTAAGTACCGTTTCACTCACAGAATCAAATAACTGCCTACACAAGTTTACATACTAGATTAACCAGCCAAACAATATGTGCATGATTGTGAAAGACAATGACTGATTGCTGTGGAAATTCCATCGCTTCCTGTATTATTTTCTGTTGATATAAGCTGTAGGAGGCAATTGACATGCAGCAGAAAACCAAAAACAAACCCTCTCCTTTTCTGTGCAGGTCTAAAAAGCAGATCAGAGAGGAATCTGGAAAGATATGACTCATGAGTAAATTAAAAAAGGTGTTATTAAAAATCATACAGTGAGTGACAGAACATGCCACAGCAATAATCAAAGCCTGGGTATCTGTAGATTCTTCAGTCGCTGCTTCAGAACGTCTCACATGCCCAAGTGTCAGGGAGAACTGACAGTTACAAGCCCAAAAATGTGACCCACATGTCACAGGTTGGAGGATGTGAACCTTTCTGAAGTGTTTTATCTGCTCTCTCCTCAGCGTTGGAGATGGAAAGTCACATCTGAATGTCATTGGAGTTGGAAGTGGAGCTGGTAAGAAAACGCTATTACCACTGGTCTAAATGTGACGCGTTAAAAAGCAGCGCGACCTGCGCAACATCGAAAGTGACAAGACATTGCGTAAGCCATGTGTTACTGCTGTTGCTGCAGTTTTTTCATTTATGGTTGTAACAGGAAAAAAAAAAAAAACAACTTTGCCCTTATTATCACTGCCAGCAGTTTGTAGACATCTGTCCAGTTTGTGAGATTAATCTTCAACCTAGGCCAGATAGCATGACCTCGTTGTTCTATAGCTTTACTGCACATTGTTTTCAGCGCCCGTGATACAGCAAGGTTAATATTTTTCCTGAGCAAACCCAGTACATGCCCCCAGAGAGCTGTTACCCTTTGGTTATGTCTCCGCCAATCCTTTTAATTTACTGAGCTGTCATGTCAGAATCATATTGGAGCATTACGGATTCTCTTTTCGGCTGCAAAATACATTAGAATGACTGCAAACTCCCCTGAAAGATATTATTCAATCTAAAAGATTTAACACGTGTCCAGATGAGCTCCTTTGTACATGGCAACCTGTCACCTTTAGTTAGAATTAGAGCCGAATCCCTAGTTAAGTGATACTGAAAAGGTATCGCTGTGATAACTATCTCCCATGGTGTTGAATTGCTTTTTTTCACTTCTGTAATTACTGCAACAGAAAATGTGTGATTTTCTGCAAAACTGAAACATGCTGTTAGCTACTTCCTGCACCATTTGAACTGATGTTGATCTGTTTGGCTAAAAGTGGAAATTTTATTTTCAATTATTTTCAGCATTTTGGGAACTGTGAGAAAGTGGGTCAAATTTATGTTTGCAACTTTGTCTTCCAAATAAAAACTGTGCCTGTGCCTTTAGGTGAGATTGACCTAGAGATGCTCTCTGAGCTCCATAAGAAGCACCCAGGGGTGACGGTGGATAACGAGGTGGTGGAGCCTAGCCGCCAGCAGCTATATAACTACAAAGGTACAGTCTTTACAGGCACACGTTTCTCTCACATAACACAAAATAAATCATTGTATTCTCAGCTGTCCAAAATAGGGTTCAGCATTTATTTACAAGCAAAAAAAGGATATTGTTATATTTTTAATGGTGAAAAGCAGCATCTAATGAATTCACTGGTTCATATTAGCAGGAAATAGTCCTTTAACCAACAGTTGCACTGTAGAATTTAGCCTTAATGTCTGCAAGAATGAACCTGGCCAAAGCATCTTTGAGTAAAACACTGAATCGTTAAGAGTTTCAAGTCTGCTGCTTTCTGACCAGGATCCTTGCATATATTAAAGCTACAACCAGTTACTCACACAAAACTCCTATAGACAAGATATCTGATTAAAAATAATGCATAAAGCAGTGATTCGCTGGTTCCTCATTGTTGATTTTTACAGTTTCTGCACTGTTGCTGGTTCTTTGCATTTTTCAACCTAGTATCTAATGAGAGACACTTTTGCTGTTTAAAAAGTGTTGTAAAAGCATGTTGAAATCTTTTGTTATTTGTGGAACTGATCATAATTGTCCCCTTAGATCTGCAGTTCAAAGAAAACAAAAGGTGTTTAAGTTTGCCCAAGATAGCAGACACATGCTACATTGTTACAAATGATGCAACATTAAGTGTAAGCCTCTACAAGAAGGGATGGGCGATATTATCATCTTATAGGCTGGATGGTCTAATTTTGCCACGTAATCTGCTTTGCAGAGAATTTCCAGACTTTCTTATTGTCTATGCATTTGGTGAAAGTGCGATTGGTAATTGGTTTTCGAAACAATTAGGACTATTCTCCTGGAGGTGTACTTCACGGCCTTTACCCTTCAGGTGACTGGGTTTGTGTTTTTCTCTACTAGCAAGCTCACTATGTCTTCATTGGATTTTGCACAACACGTAAGAAATAGAAATATAATATGTAAGAAAAAAACTCTTGGAATGATTGAAAGGTTCATTCTAAGGAGATTGCAATGTCAACGTGGAGGAATAAAATAAAATGTATGACATTTAAACTTTTCGCAGAGACATATTGATAGAGTAACTGAACCTCCTATTTTCTGTTGGAAAAGCAGCACTCCTCCCACAAAAGACCTACCAGCCTATGACTGCAGATGCAATTAACTCATGTAAATGATTCCATGAACTTAACTAGAAGTTGAATCCCTGTTATGCTGGAAGTCAGTGATGGATGCACGAACAGCTAAGAGTGTAAAACACACTGCAGCATTTTAATTTCAATGCGTTGTGATCATTCTCAAAGGCCTCTGCGTGGTTGTGCTAAGTGGTCTCCGTTGTTTTTAATGAAGTGTGATGCAAAACAAGTGCGATGTTTTTAGAGAGGAGGTGCAAATTACAGAAATACTCTTATGATTGTGACAAGTGTCAGCTCCATTGTGGCCTGAATAAAATCAGCCACTGTAAGCTGTAACATTTCATTCCAGCTTTATTTCAGTGTTAACTTGTAATAAACAACTAAGTAATTATCTGTCTGCAGTTTTAGTGTCGCAGAAACCAGATTTAGATTACATCAAGTTCAACTGGAACACGATGACTGCCTCTGAGTTTGAGGAGCACTGGAAAGCCGAAAAGATCACCAAGAAGGTGGACTTCATTCACATGATACAGGTCGGTGTCGATGAGCATACCCTGTATTTTTTACACAGCTGGGTTACATTCATTTCTGGCAAATGGCAGCAATAAATCCAATTAGAACATCTGTCTGGCACAGCATTATAATTAGGCATTCTGTGAATGCAGTTAGTAGCTCATTATCTGTGGTGAAATCGACAGATGCTATACTACGTGAAGGATCCCGAAGCAACTGTCAGATTCTTCCAGAGTCTTCTTGGTAAAAATGGGAAGCTTCTCATAATTCTAGTGTCTGGTAAGTGGATATTTTCTTTCTCTCATGTGGGCGATTTAATTATGGCGCAAATAGCTAACGAACATACTGCTTATACATGCAGTACATTTGGAGCTGAAAGGTTTAAAACAGCATCTTATAGAAACAAACAAACCTTTTCCAGCATTCAGTTGGTATATAGTACACACATATCACTTCAGAATATGGAGCAGCTGTTATACTGCTGTTTTAACTTATTTATTTTCACTTAATTCAGTAAAAACTCTCAAATTTATTGCTACGAAAACCAAGAGTGGCCAAAACTCAATTTACTAAGACACCTGCTCTCAGACACTATCTCATGCTGCCATGCTGCCCAAAACCAATCTCACCCCAAATGAGATTCTTCACAGTCAGTCCTTCATTAAAAAAATATACCTTGATATTAGTCTGACCTTTTTTCCCCATGTCAGCACTAATGAGTCCATAAATATAGCAGACAACAAAAGAGACAGTTTGCTAGCACACAGAGATCTTCCCGAAATCTCCTTGACATCTTCAGTGTATGCTGAGGTTCGTCTCATCTACTTTGCTCCTCAAATTTGAATCCGTGAAAGTGTAGATGCATAAAAATGCAACTTTTAACTTTTCAAGACAAAAACCTTAAACAGGGAAAGTAAACAAGGCTCTGAGTGTAATCCTGAAGAAGGAGCTAAAGCTTTTTGTTATTTCCTACTTCCCTCTGAGTCTTTCCTCTGAATTTATTAAATACCTGAGCTACAATATAGCAACGTGATCCATGTAAGCATCTCCACGGTGAACAAATTGCTCGAATGCATATGAGGATGATTTCTCCCCGCATTGTACCACCAGCAGGTCATTTTTCATTTATACTTATTCAATAAAAATATGATTCAGTTTCTGGCCAATTCTAGACAGAAATTAGGATGGTGACCGTGCTAAACACCTGCTTGTCACACTTTCATTGTTGTAATATAGCCTCCTTTTCATCTATTCCAGGCAAGAGTGGTTGGGGGAAGCTATGGCGGACCTACAGAGCACAGCTGTGTAATCCCGAAATAAGTCAATGTGTGACCACTGGAGACATCAAAAGCTTCCTGGACTCCAAGGGAGTGCGCTACCAGAGCTATGAGCTGCCATCTCAGATGGATATCACCGAGTGTTTCACTGAAGGGGATGAGAAGGGAGAGCTGCTTCTTGATTTTCTCACTGAGGTGCTGGATTTCAGTAACACAGCTTCACCTGAGCTCAGAGCTGGTGTCCTGGAGATGCTTCGGCACCCAGACTGTAGCGTGGAGTCCAATGGTAAAGTTATCTTCAACAACAACCTTGAAGCAATAGTGCTAGACCAGCTCTCCTAAAAATGTACTGTCAGTATAGTAAATGTAAGCAGTAGGTGGATAACACTGTTTGATTTATTTTGCACTTGATGTATATAATAAGCTGGGTAGAGGGTTGGTTTTTTTTTTGTTGTTTTTTTTTTAACTTTTTATGAAATAAAAACTCTACACCTGCCTTCATTCAAATATTTTGTCTACTTACTAATAAAATAATGAATGCATTGATTGCTGTTGTTAGAGCATTTGTTAATAGTTCTATAAAATCAAAGTTTATGCTTATATATAAGTGAATTGTTTATAACTACTATTTGTTATGAGTCCCACAAATAAGTTGTAAACTGCTTCGGACATTAGCTTTAGATTTCACCGTCATATCATTTTTAATGAGCTGTATTTGGCAGGCTTCGGTGCTCCGCTGCCAACCCCATTATGTTGTTTTCATTGGAACATGTATTAATCAAAATCTAAAAGTAAACAGAACATTAAGCAGTTCAGTTTTCCATAAAGGCGGATCTATTTTAGATAAGCTGAAAGGTTGTAAGCTGCGTGTTATACAGAAAAACTTGATATTTATTTTAATGTGAGAAGCAGACGAATTAAAGACTATGCTTGTAGTGGACGTGCATAAAGCTGAAGTAAGTTACTTATACAACGGATCATAAGATGAAGCTGTCACAATAACATTTTGAAATTAAGATGGTTTATACATTTAAAATAAATTGTTTTCCTAGATGAGTAAATTCATTATAATCATGGCGTTGTGACTGATTTGGGGATTGTTCACAATAACTGTTACAACCTTTTGCAGCTTAAATGTATTTTTACTCCAGAATGTCTTTTCAGCTCGACTACTTGTGCTGTTAATATTTATAAAATGGTAAAGCTGATGTATGCTGTGGCAGCAGATGTTCTGCAGACACTACGATATAGCTGAACTTTTGGCACCATCTTGAGGACAACTTCACTTACTGAAATGTAACTTACAGTGAGCCTTTCAAACGTACACTTTATAATTAAAGTACCTGATCTGCAAACACTTTAACTAAAAAAAACAACAGTGGAGTTATTAGATTTTGTATACAGTCCCATACAGCCCATCTTTTCAACGTTCAGCTACTGATCATTGAAACAATGACAACCATGTAACCATGACATGTAATTTATGAAATCATCTAAAGCGGTGCATACTTTGCATATGTTTGGTTAATGTTAAGGGCAGGTGAGGCCAATCGAACAGGTTGAGGAATACCCACTATTTCTGTTCTACAGAGAAAACTTTGATGCCCAGCCCATTTATGGGAGAGAAGAGAAACACCACAGCTTAAAAGAGGTGGAAGAGCACTTGGGTCTCTGCTCTCATTCACCACAACCAGTCCAACAGTTCAGAACGCCCACTAGTTGTGTTTTAGAGAGACGACTTTGAAGCCAGCCCACTTTGTGGGAGGGAACGTAAAGTGTGCAACTCAAAAGAAGTGGAAGAACTCGATCTCCACAGAGGCTACAGCTATATAAGGTTTTTTTAATTATTCTTATGATGTAACTAAAATAATTAAAGTGTGGTGAGCAACTTGCTTATGTTGTTGTTTTTGATTTCTTGCAGGAATCAGTCATGGCTGCAGAACCACAGCACACTTGTTATGTGGGTGACAATGTCGACATTTTCCAGTTCTATCTGGAACACTCAGGAGAGCACAAGGCCATTGTGCAGTGTATTAACAATCTCCTAGCAAGAGAATTTAAAAGGTACAGCAGGAAATGAAATGCTTGAAGTAATAACCCATAGTCCAAGCTAAGAGTAGGGGACAGACTGCTCATGCAGCACTACAGTAATGACTGTACTCAAGGGTTGGAATGTGAAAACTTTGACATGAGTTGCAGCTGTGTCCTCCACTCATAGACAGTAGATGCTTTATACTGTCTAAAGTTCCACCACAGTATGGTCTCTGCTAGTTTATGGAAAGTCGTTTGAGCGTTTATCCGTTTAGTTAGCCAGGCTTAAATTGTTGCCTTCCTTATGTTATGTGCTGTTTTAGGGAATGGGGTAATTTAGCCCACTAGGGTCTGTGCAGATAACTTCAAAATGTCTTTTTAAAGGCAGAAGAAATTGCTTACAATTTCATGCAAGCTGCAGTGCACGCACACAATCTGAATTTCCATTCAAAAACTCAATTTCTTTCAGATTGTCCTTACTATGTCAAAACAACCCATTTGGTGCTAAATTGGATCAGCCTGATGGATGCTATACTGTGATTGGTTATTACATTTTTATCCGTATTTGTCACACAGCTATTTAAAACAGACAGGCAGACTAGAAGAAGGGTTTCTTGTCTCTTTCACTGCCGCACAGCCCTTTTATAAAAAGTTTCTTTTCATCATGATCTCCTGAATATCCACAATTTGTCTATTGAAATAATGTTAACTTGTGCTCAGCAAGACTGGTCATTTTTTTAATAAACCCCCTGAAAGAATTCCCTGACCAACAGCAGACTTGCAGTTTGTCCTTTACACTTGTCTTTATTCACTTGATATCTCAAACATCTACTGTTCACTTAACTAAATGTATCTCACCGACTTATTTATTAAATGAAAAATGCTTTGAGATATTCTGTAGTCTGATAGTTTGCAATAGATTTAATTCCATATTGTAAGTAGAGCTGAAATGTTTAATAACAAAAAATGTATGGCTTTCAGCTTTTAAATGTTCACATTTTCCTCTTTTCCTTTTAGAATTTGAGATTATTTAGAGGTTTGAACTGATAGTTTTGAAAAGCAGCTGTCATAATGCTCTTGCTTTGAGCTCTGTAATTAGTTTTTTTCACAATAGAAACCATTCATGCTTTCAGTCTCTTCTTAGATGCTCTTTTTAGACCACCATTCAGGAGTGAAGCTGTTTTAAAAATTAAGCAAGCAACTGAGCCGTGTACGACCCACTGAGCTGCTAACCCATCTATTCAATGATCCAATCTAGCACCAGCCATAATAAATGAGACGGCTATAACATAGAGGCTCCATAGTGCAGTTTTGTAAGATTGTAATTTTCCAGCATACATCTTGTGACACACATGCTGTACAGTTTCTTTAACTGTTTATTTAACATTCTTATTTTTGATGCAGAATTGGAGAGGGTAAAAGCTGCCTGGGTGTTCTTGGCGTTGGAAGTGGTGGAGGTATGTGATCAAATATAACAATAAGTGTAATATTAATTGTAGTAGCATTACTGATCATTGTATATGTTTGCTGTGATAGTTTTGGCTTATTTTGTCATATGGCGGTGTGAAGCGGGTGGGAAACTGCCCCAAAATGCAGACTCTCAAACAGGACTGAACTCAAAACTCTTTAAGCTTTATTACTGGAAATACAAAGGACATGAAACCAAACTGGGAGAAACTAGGAACCTAACAAACAGGCAGAACACACAGCCAGGGAATGAGGGAGATGCGGGCATAAATACACACAGGGGGAAACACAGCTGAAGGTAATCTAACTAACGAGACAAGGAAGCAAAACTGAACATAACGCACACAGCACAGGAGGCTATCAAAGTAACACAGGAATTACGAGAAACACCTACTGAGACACAGACTGACTAAATACAGGCAACAGGGGGAGCGAGAGAACTTAACATGCATAACCAGACATGATGGACTACACAAGGAGGCACAAATAGCTAAAACAGGAGATGTTGGAGGAGACACAGAAGCAAGACCGAGAGACTGGACACGAGAGGGAAATAAATTATTAAACAAGGGCTAGGAACTAGAACTTAACAAAACTCGGAGGCGCTCTAAACTGAATATCAAAATCTCAATATTATGCAAAAACAAAATAACAAACTTAACAAACTCAAAAACGTGGGTCAAAGACTCAGTATCATCACATATTTACTTGTTTTAAACCAGTGGTTCTCAAATTGGCAGTCCCCACAGATTAAAGTGGAGCAGCTGAACGAACAGGGTTTTTTGACCAAAAGAGTTTTCTGATGTTGTCATGCTGACCTTTATTTCACTAAAATGAATCCTGGATACTTTTTTTTTGGTTTCTGAAGTAGGGTATGCCAGAAAAAGTTTGAGAATCACTGTTATAAAGCTCCAATTAAACTGATTACCATGCCCTTCAAAGGCATGCAACAAAGAGAATTCATAATAACAGTGTCTGTGGGGGCATTAATACATTAAAGTAAGTCACTGTCAAAGCTATTGCAGATTGCACTTGGCTCCACATATGATCAATGATCAATATAGGTCATAGATCTCTGGGCTTATTGCACAATGACATCAAACAACAAACTCTTAATTATTCTGTTTATTTAGAATGCTAAGACTCAGGAAGTAGTACACACACATCTGTGCTATATATATTTGACTTTTCTACATAAATTTGTGTGTTTTTTTTTATTTCATCATATTTATTTATGTGTCATGCTATATGTTTTGGAGCATGTTCATTTTAAAGTGGAGCCACAGGTGTTCAAACTCTTCTTACTTCCTGTTTTTTTTTCCCCAGGTGAGGTGGATGCTCAGATCCTCACCCTGCTGCAGTCTATATTCCCTGCTGTTCCTATTACTGCTGACATTGTGGAGGGCAGCTCTGAACTCTCAGACAACTTCAAAGGTATTAACCATTCACATTCACACCACATGTTGAAATATTTTTACTCTCCAATTTTCAGACGGTTTTTCTCTTCAGGCTCTTCTTTACCTTTCCGAAAAGCAGTTGTATTAGTACCAGTAGTGATAGTACTAACATTATCAGCTGACATTTAGAGTTTTCTCAAAATGCCAAAAGAACTGAGTAGTCACTTTGTGTGTTGTTAAAATTCATCCTGTACTCATTTATGTTGCAGTACCTGAAAATTGTGTAAAGCGTGCAAACGTCATCATCTGAAATCATCTGTATCACTTGTATTGTATGTATTTGTGTATAGGAACAAACCCCAAAGCACTGATATGTCTGCTGATGTTACTTTCATGTGAATGCATCAGATGTTTTTGGTCTTTGTCTTGTGGTCTTCTCATGTACACCAACGAAGAAGACTACAATTGCATCTCTCAATATTTATTTTCCCTTTTCTCTATATCCTCTTAAAGCAGTACATTCTCTTAAATGATGTCTACCAGCTTTGTATCTCAGTGTAATCAGTAGTTTGATGTATCGCATATACATAAGCATAGATGTCAATGTAATTGATGGCTGTTTGGTTTTGTTATGTTCATCTTAAAGCTTTGGTAGCAAAGACTGCCAGTCTTCAGAAGTTCCCATTTGGCTGGCACATCATGAGCAGCGAGGACTATATAAAGCAAGTTAAAATGAAGGGCGAGATGAGGAAATTTGACTTCATACACATGATTCAGGTATTATGCAGATTCATGGCAAAATAATAGTGGGAACCATATTGCTGGCTTCTAGAATTTTCTTTGTCACTCTATGGCGTCTTGTCTTCTCGCCTAAGGTGGGATTGTGGTGAGCTAAAATCTACTGCAAACTATAAAGTATAAGTATTGTAAAGTGTAATATCGTTGTCTGACTCTGTTAACAATGAGATATATTTGGGTCCTCACTAAATCCTGCACTGCTGCTTGAATTCAGTGGGGACCACAGCGGGAGTAGAGTGTATTCTGACAGATAAATGTGTAATTAGTGTGATAAATTGTCAAGCAACCTCTGACAAAATGTCCTGGCAGATTTATTGTAAATGATAACACTTAATTCATTCAAGCTTTAGAAAGTTCTCCCCATAATGTTCCCCCTACAGATGATCTATTATGTGAAAAACCTTTGTGAAACTATCAGGTTTTACCACAGCCTTCTAAAAGCTAACGGCAGGCTTATGATCATCGTCGAAGCAGGTAAGCCAAACTTGATTTTAATTATCCTTAATTAATTAGTCCGCAGTATAACAGTTTAAAGGTGTCACATTCAGATTGTGTGAATGTAAATCCAGTATACTGTAATTTTTGAGACCATATTCAGCATAACTTAAAAACAAACAGTTATATGTTTGTTTTGGGGTTTTTTAATGTTCTTGTTTTCAGGTTTGTTTTGTATTTAATGCATTTGAGGGGAACTTAAAAACAGTTACTTTAGGTTTTAATTTAAGTTGAATTAAAGTTTATATTCCATTAATAATATTGAGTTATTATATTTATAATGAAGTTCTATTAGTTTTGCACATAGCTGGTAGAAATGGCCTTCAAGGAGCTACTTTTTACTTTTATATTTTGAGTAAATTCTTTTGACTACTTTTGTTGTAAGTATTTTTTATTCAGAAATTTATGTTATTTTCAATATCACACTATCCAGCCAAAAGTGGGTGGGACACCTTGTGGAAAACGTACAGCAAGGAGCTGTGTGTAGGTGCCATTAAAGAGTACCGTTCATCAGCAGAGGTCATTGCCTGTCTGGAGAGCCTGGGTCTGAAATACGATGAGCATTCAGCTCCCAACACCTTCGACATTACCGAGTGCTTCAGTCCAGGCAGCTCCACTGGAGAGCGCCTGCTGAGTTTCATGACAGCAAGCAACAAGTTCCATGAGTCCTTCACCCCAGAGATCAGAGCGGGCATGTTAGATCTTCTAAGGAAAAAGTGCAGCACAGAGAAGGATGGCAAAGTGTTGCTCAACAGTGATCTGAGCTGCATTCTTGTTCATGCTTAAATGTATGCCGTGGAGAAGTGTTTTCTATTCCGATGGATCTCTATTCTGTAAATTTGTCAGAAAGAATAAATAAATCAATATACTTCACTTTATCTCGAGTGAGTAAAAGTTGACCCATACGAGACACATACATTTAGCTACTAAATCGCTTTCATCAAACTCTGGCCTTTTTCTAATCTGTAAGGAAGTTTAGCACCTAGGTATGACCTTTCATGATAAAGTCTCTATAATCTATATCTTTACAGTTAGAACAGTGCTAATGACTGTGTGGAAAAGGTCAGTTCTTGTGATAGCCACAGAAAATAATCACCTGGCTTTACAAAGTCTTCCAGTTATTGCTCTATAGTTACAATGGCCTAATCTGGCAGCTATTCTGTAATATGAGTTGTTTTTTTGTTTGTTTTTTTAAATCAATGTCAATATGACATTGCAATGTGGTTTGCAGCAGATTTAACCTTTTTCATTTTTATCTTACAATATAAAAAATAACAAAGCACTTTATTTATTAGCAAAAAGAAGAAGACTTTTGGTGTAGTCTTATTTGACACAATGTATTTTCAAATAGGATCATAAGGATACTAAATACAAAACATGGCAATTAACAGTAACATCTGCAACTTCTGCCTGGCTGAAATTTTAAGTAAATATTTAAAAAAAGAATATTTATTTTCAACATTAATTGTCACTGATAGATCATACTGATCGTATTGAGTTATGCTGAGCTGTCAGGTCTTTGCTGACCTCTGATTAAGGACATATAGGTGTGATTAGCTGTGCAATGATCAATATTTATCATTGTGAACAATCTGATATCCATGAGGTGTCACATGATCAGCTAGTTCAAAGATGCCCAGTGCCCATATTATAAAAGGATCTATTCCAAATTCTAATTTTAATCAAAATTTTAAAACGCTTCATTTTATATGAATTCATTGTATTTCATTCATTAGTTGGGTTTGTCTCTTGCAATCAAGAGTTAGGGTTATGTTTTTTATGTCATTAGTTGTGCAATTGTATTGAAAAAATCATTTATATCTTCCATATATATATGTGTGTATCTATATTTATGTATATATATATAGATATACATATTATAGGAGATAATTTACCTATAATTAAATAACCTACCCAAGTGCAAGGTAACTCGGTAGAGTACATGGAGGTCTTCAGCATATAGAGGGCAATTTTCCATGCTATCATTTAAAAAAATAATAATAATAAACTGCTGTTCACAATAAAGGCTGCAGATGGTGCTGCAACTCTCAGAATGCAGGTGAACCTTCATTATGCTGTGCTGCACTATCTCCACTAGGTGGCATGCTATCCCTACATTCAGTAAGGCCATGACAACAAACGGGAAGCTTGAAGTTTTATTAGCCATAACAGTGTGCTTAATATTAAGCATTTAATTCCTGAGCTGCCAGTGGTTATTTGACTCTTACATTTTCAGCTCCCACTCGCCCAGCTATTTCATTTCTACACTGGCTTTATGCCGTCTGCTGTGGCCACATACGCACAAAATCCAGTCGAACGGCTGAGGTCTTGTCTCAAGCTATCTGGCAAATGTATTCTGGCTGTTCATTTACCTCATTAGCTTTAATAGATCAGTAATTGAAATTCATCAGAAATTCTTGTCAGTGCACTCCCCCCTGATGTCAATGGGCTTTCAGCACCTGCTCAGGCTCCATTACTGGGGGTCCTCGCTGGGCCCTCTCATACCACAGAGTGACAGAGCATTAGTCACAGAGATAATCAACCTCAATACACTGCTTGCCACTAATGTTCTTCAAGAACTATTTACTTCATGTGGCAGTTGGTGTCTTATCAGGGTAGAAGTTCTCCACTAGATAAATGTGATGAAATTTTTATAGATCACCTTGTTGTCCAGGTGATTGATTATACTCAGAAGTGCCGAACAGCTGGGTATTGTCATATTATTAGCTGGATATTGTTTTTATTTACTTCCTGCCACCTGCTTATTAGCTGATGCCATAATGACAAGCCACGTCTCTGAAGGGTGTGTGATGCAGATTTCTATTTGCTTATGAAACTCACAGGCTTTATGTTATGCAGACGATGCAGAGAAAGCTGTGGGTTGAGCCCGAAATATCCATAACTACTTTCTTCCCATATTGGCCATTCAGCACGCTGGTCAGATGTCAGATGTTGCAGTAAAATTTTAACATGATTGAGGAAACCTCCAGGTGAAAGTCTTTTTCAGAAAAGTGATCTTTCCAGTATGGCCATCTGGCGGGCAATCAGAGCTGAACTTCTAAGTTGTGTCTTCAATCTTTAGGGGCAATGAGGAAACAGGCCATGTGTTCAAAGTGTGACTACTGTTATGCCTTAAATTATGTGCTGTTCCCACTAGTAGGGCTGTTTTAAAATTATTTTCTTGGCTCAGCAAACGTCTTTGGGACGTGTTGTAAGACAGAGAATATGCTTCATTCACAGTTGCTTTAATTCTCCTGTAATTAATGAATTTAATATATCACTGCTAAAAAGTATCACTGTAAAATTTAAAAGCTAAACCAGAGTAAAACAGAAAAGCGATAAAACAACCAGCATTGTTTTTGCTCACTAGGAGATACCATCGTCACACCTACTGCACCTAACACATATAAAGAAAGAATGTTGTTGTTTTGTTGACCATAACTTCACACCATTTGTTTTCACGTGTAATAGGTGCTGATAGTGCATATACAGTAGCAGTGTTAACCCATAAATATAGCAACTGTGGAGGTCAAGTAATGTGCATTGTTTTTCATATGCGTACCTTCATTCTGCTGTAAAATGGTTTTTCAACAGTCTTGCTGATACTAGTGTATCCTAGAATACTAAAGCTGGTAGGGATAAACCTAACCCCAGCCACTAAATGCACATTTATGATACTAGTGCTTACATTTATTTGTAAAGGCAAATAAATAAAAAAGCAGCAATGACATTTTGGTATTTCTCTAATCTGAATTCACACGGTTTGGCCAAATTGACTCTTCAGATGTCTATCTTCTTTAATAATATAGCCTCTGCTCTGGTTTTCTCTGTATGGAGAGCCACTGCTGGCCCAGAAGCATCTTCTATCAGCCATCATGTCAGTGTGTAGCCCTCTTTGAGAAAAGAGCAGGACATAAACCGGCCCTAAAATACATCACACACACTTTAATGGGCAGAGGCTGCGGCTGGGCCTTGAAATATAGCTCTGATACCGGTCCTGTAAATGGCCGTCCTCTGCAGCATATTTCATTCTAGAGAATTAGTCCTGTTTAGCAGCCGCTGTTATATAGCAGCTGTCCTCCATAGGTCTGAGTACAGCGGAATATGGCTATTTGATTGATGATTCCCAGGACTTTTCTTAGTTTGTAATTTTATCTAACATCAATTAGCAGTCGATAGAAAACAAGGTGGAAATTCCTGCTGCAAAATTTCTCTTTTCTCCGAGTCAGTGCAAATTCTGCTGCACAGAAGTGATCTTATAGAATCAAAGGCTTAAATCAATCCAAGGCGATTAACTACAAATCAGAAAGGTTGGAATGGGGTGACTCTGCTCTAATCAAGTTTACCTTTGTCTGTCTCATTAATCTAGCAATTCAAGGCCTTATAGCCTGATCTACAGGACCGTTCCTGTGGGTGTGAATATGGAGAATTGCCACAGATAAGATATGGCACCATATTTATTCCAATAGTACCCGTAGTGGGACAGATAAAGCAGGCCAAACATGCCACTAATTGACCACTTCTGTTCATATTTTTGATCAATTACAGATAACACATTTGATGATTTTATAAATCATACTAGTTTAGTTTTTTTTCTTAGCACAGTCTTTTAACTTGTGTCGAGAGGAAAAAAGTTGAAATGAAAAACGGGCCACTTCAGAAGAATTCTATATGTGCCTGACAAACAGTGATAACAATTTTGTGAAACAACTTGATATTTCTCTAAGCCATGCTCTTTTAAGTCAATATTTGCTGGTTTGATAGAAAAAAGAAGAAGAAAAAAACAGGCACTGTCACTTACTCACTTTGTCAACTGGGAGAGTTCCTGAGGGCAAACTCCTCTTTAATTACACTCTGTGACGTTTACCCCCACTAAATGCCCCTCACAAGGTTCAGGGATTGGGGCTGTGCTTGTCATTGTGTGGGATGTGAAAGAAAAGTTTAAAAAAAAAAAAAAAAGAAACCTAATCCAGAATAAGACATTTTCTCTTGTAGTTGTTGCTCAAATAGTGTTTGTTTGATATGTAAGCTGTGCTTTTATTAACTAATAGGTTTCTCTGACATGATTAGAGCAGAACTATTTTTTTTAATTTATATTAAAAAAAACATTTGCATACTCTTTTTAATGTTCATAATTCTCTAACTATGGATTGTGCGCACTCATGTGTTTAACTTTAATATATCCTGGGCTTTATAGCCGCACTGGTGATGTGGGTCAGTCTGCCTGAAAGAGCTGTTCACCCTGCAAGAATTTAATTAGTCTGGGATTCAATGGAAAATAAATAAGTAATGTTTAGAGGTTTAGCGATGCTGTTGCAAAGGATAAGAAAGGAAATCTGCAGGAAACACTGAGAAATCATTGAGTCATGGCTTGGAAAGCGCCAAATTAAAGATACTGAATATTGCCATCCTGACTATCAGTGACTTCAGTGTATCGACAGAGGCCTTTCAACACCCTTATCGTTTGAACCCTATAGATGATATCAGCTATGTTTTATTACTGTTATTACTGAAGATGATGTCTCTCTCTCTCCCTCTTTTGCAGCTATATTAGTGAAGAGATACAGGACTTGGAGTAAAAACTGATCATGAAACAGAGCAATCCTGCCAGAAGTTAATACCAGTAGCAGGGATATTTGTACTTAATCCCTGTCAAGAGAAAAAGAAAATAAGACCTTACATTTCCCCGCAGATCTGCTATGGCTTTATTATTCTTCATTGCATTAATCAACTTGTATCTCGTCTTTTGCTTTTATTAAATGCTGTTTCTGGCTCACATCCATTCATCGGGCCTTAAATATCCTCCATCTCTTGGGTCTGAGTTTGATTGTGCATAGGAAATGAAGCTGGAAACTTTGGAGCTCTATTTAAAGTGCAAGTCCCTGATGCGACCAATCCCTGCCTTAATAACTTATGAACAGGATTCTCTGGTCCTTAAATTTTATTTGGCCTCATAGTGTTTCTGACAAAATCAATTATAAAGAAATGTGAAACTGTTGTTTTTTTTGTATCCATAAACAGGTGTTTACAGCCCCGTAAGAACCTGAAAACAATAAAGATGGTCGCTGATCTTGATTTATTATAGTGCAGGTGTGCTGGGGTATATTTGTCATCTGATTTAGAGTAACTCTGAAGCTTACTTGCTTTGAATCCCTATCTGAAGCTTGTTTCTTTAGGAGAGGAAATAATTAAATTCCATAGAAGAATGTGATTAGTTTTTTTCTGAATTACACATAAGCAGAGAACCAACTGGAGAATATATGCACGAGTTAGATGTTGTTACAAAAACATGAAGGGATTTAAATTATAAGGTTGCTGGCTTTGGTATATTAAACATTCAAACACTTAGCATTAGGGAACAGAGAAAATCATGATGGATTAACAGATGTCACTCTACCTCAGTACAATCGTTGCAATAATACTTTGATATTTTTGTGCCAAATTTTTATATATTTTTTATTTTTTTCACTCAGTCCTTACAAGATTCGATCCTACTTGCAAATCAATAGAGGTATTGATGGGTGTCAGATAAAAACCGTTACAGCAACCAGCTCTAATTCTTCAGCTGAATTGATTTCATTTTAAATGATCCATGTACATCCAGTGGAGCACACCACCACTGTGAGTGTGTTTTACCTTGACTTCATGCGAGAGAGACGTTATTCATCACCAAGAGAATGTCCCTTCTTCACACCCCAATAAAAAGCAGAGAAATGAAGCTTCTGTGGGTGCTGTCAACCCAACACTGCTTTATAAAGGATGACACAATTATATTTTACCAGCTCACCAAAAATGCTGACAAGCCCTGGTTCAATAAAACACAATTCTGCACCTAGAGAAGCATGCTGGTTTCTGTGCTATGGAGTCATAGCTCATGAACTACAGAATGTCATAACACTGAAATGCTCATCGAAGACATCAAACACATTTATTACAATTAAACCAGAGGAAGTGGGTAAGTCAATGTTAGGAACCCAAAGTAATATAGTGTGTACAGATCTAGTTCAAGGGTTTCAGTGTTGCAATGCTCCGGACTCTTTGCATGACAGTCTCTTTTCCTGGGAAAAAGCTGCTCTGCTCATAGACGAACTTGAACCCCATATTTTCTCTCTCAGAAATAAACAGATGACATTTGCCTGTGAGCAAACAGAAGTTAATGCTGCATTACCGTCAATCAGTCAACTTGGAAAACACTTGTCTAAAGTATGACGGAGGATGTGTCGACAACATTAAAGGACGACTGCTTCCTAAACCTGAAATCTTGCAAATTCAGAGACAGCCGACACGATGCTCCAGACAGCCGACCGTCAACGCCCTGCTGTTTGACGCTTACTAGCGGCAGGATATTGCTGCTTCTTAGCGGACTGCGTGTTTTTTCCTTGGAGAGAGACACATCTGGCCTTGGATAATCTCTCCTTAGTCTTCTCTGTGTAATGCATGCAAAGCTGTGCTCCATGTAATTCCCCAACTGCTCTTTTTTTTTTATTCCTTGACAAGTGTAAAAAGGCCAGTAGTATAAAGTATACCGCATGCAGTGTTAGTAACCTGGTCTTACTTTTAGCCATGTTGCTATATATCCACACAGATATATAAGTGCAAGTAAAGATTGATAAGAAGTTTTATCCATTTGCATGTATCTGGGTTTTTTTTCATTCCAATTTCTGTTGCTTAAAAGGACAAGCCCAATAAAAACAAATCTCCTCAGGAGAGAAGACTACAATACTCAATGACAAAGTGAAGGCGGCTCAAGATGTGGCGGTATTATTATTCTTGACACAAGTAATATATAAACATGCCATAATTATGCTTTGTAACAGGAAATCAGGACAAATTGAAACTGAACATCATGCAATGTTAATGTTAATGAAATGTGCGGTACATAGTTGGATGCCTCGAGCCTTTGGAATATTATACGTACTTGCACCCTCACTTGTTTATTTATTAACAGAGGAATTGTCTGCTTCACTTGCTATCACTGAGGCTTGACAGCTGCACAGTCCAGGTGATGCATGAGCCAATATGTGGACTGGAGAGGGTTCAACGTCGCACATCAATATGAAAATCAGTTTCTGGCAGAAATAGCCCAAGGCAGTACATCCAGCACCAAAAAGTGACTAATCTTAGGGTCATAAACCCTGCACAAGACGCCCAGGGTCTTTTTTAGAGAGACAGAATTCAGAAATGCCATCATTTTCCATTCCACAAGCCAAGGACCTCATTCCTTGCATTAGCAGATTTCTTTTAATAGTGTGTGAAATGGCAGGGTTGCCAGAACTAAGCAAGAGCAAATAAAAGAGAGAGAGGGGGGGAGAGTGAAAGGTGACCTTAGTCTCTGGAGCGCCAGATTAAAACTTCAAATGCTCAGCCAGTGGCTCTCCTAAAGAAGCAAAAAGACCATAGGCACAATGTTACAGTAGATGGAGGTGGCTGCCAAATATCATCTTCTTACAGAAAGGGATTATGTATTTCACAAGGCAATGGTGGTCCCATTGGTGGGAATAGTAGTTCGCGTATTGTTCTCCAGATCTGCATATATTTCTGTTTATTTTTTTTCTTTTCATGACTTTCAGAACTTCTTAGCAGTGGTCTGGTTTTAAAAAGGAGGCTTCTTGTATGTGCAAATTTTTTAATTTTCATTTTTGGATACAGTAAATTTACATACATGTGTATTTGGCTCAGTGTACTGTAAGTACAGAATACAATTAAGTTATTGGTAGTGCAATACATGTTTTAATGGTAGGCCTACTAACAATAGAAGTCTGATGTAAGGATTATATACAAATTAAAATCACATGGGACTGTTTTTTACTGCTAGTTACTGTATTTGTGTACCAATATGATCCTTCACAGTGTCACAATGTAAAATGTACATTTCTGGAAAATGGATTTCTCATATGCATGTTAGAGTATCCTGATCAGCCAGCCCCCGAATTGTTTTCAACTTACTGCCACTCCTTTGAATGACTGGGCATCACATTTCGTAGGTGATCGGGCAGAATTCTCGATTCACTCCAGTGGCTCGATAATAACTCTGCTCACTTAATTACTCAGTTTTACTGACAAAAAAAAAAAAGAATGAAGTGATTTTACTCATGAGAAGAGTGAAACAAAGGCTTTCCAAATCCTTGAATGGATTTCTATCTCAAAGCTCATGGTGGAGACATTTTGAACTGTAGCATCAGCGGGTGCTTTAATTACTGTTCAATGACTTTACTCTGAGTCCTTGACCTAGTTTAGATTCCTTATCAGAAACAGCCATGCTCTGAGAAAAGATTACTTTTTAAACTTTATAAAGAGGGGAGGGCAGACAGAAAACAAGCTAATGCTATTGCACAAATACATGGAAAGGGACACAGCCCAGAGCAATTTGGAAAGCAATAGCCCATTCCAAGATGTGGCATCGGGCTGGCATCCACACAGCTCTTAAATTCCTTTCTCGAGCCAGATGGCTATGGAATTACACATTTTTTAATCTAAAGCATGAACGTCTCGAGGCTTGGGGAAATCTTCTTGGGATGGCCATTTTGGATTTATTTGCAGAGGAGGCAGTCTCTTGCCCTGGGGGCAACATTTGATGGTTAATATAAAGTTTGACACTGAATGTCCTGAGTCCACTTGGTGTTACTCTGACAGATAACTTAAACTTTCACAGCATGCCGCAAAGAGAGTCCAGTAATGAACAATGTCTTCTTTTTTTGTTTGTTTTTGTTTGGTCTGAATGGTCTATAAAGCATTTATAATTATGATGAGCACCTTAAATCCTAATAACAGTCGTGTGACATTTAGGCATCTTTAAACAGCTTACTTGTTTGCTTAATCTTAGGTTAGCATAAAGGAAAGAAACCTAGCCTGTGTAGCATTTAATACTCTTTGTTTAAAAAACGACAACATAAATAAGTAATTTTATTTAAATCACAGGGGAAATAAACATGAGTGAGAAATATGAATTTGACCTATTAATATTGTGACCTCAGGCGGTCCAGGTTGTGGATTTTGGTTGAGGCTACAGTGTCTCCAGGCTGGAAGGGAATAATCTTAGGATGCCCATTTTGGATTTATTTGCAAAGGAGGAAATCTTTTGACCTGGGGACAACATTTGACTGTTAACTTAAAGTTTGAAATTGAATTTCCAGGTTATACTCTAAGAGTTAAGTCAAACTTTAACAGCACGCTGTAGTCGGATGATTTCAGAAAATAAACACCATCTTTTGTTAGTCTGAACAGTCTGTGGATGATATGAACATTAGGCTTACACCTGTAAAAAGCTGGATATTTAAGTAAACCAATACAGACCAGTAGTATAGTATTGTTGGGCCTGTTTGTGCTGTTGATCATGAACTTAAAATGACGCAGTGCTTTTATACGATGTTATAGGCACACAAATACAAAAAATGGGTCAATTTAGCCCATTGTTAAGCTGTCACCAGGCAACAGGGTGAACCTATAATGTATAATTTAGCTTTTGTGGCTACAAATCTGCCTTGAAATTAAAATGACAGGATTTTTTTCAAAAGAAAGGTCATTTTAGCCCATTGCTAGGTGATTGCCAGGCAACCTGGGAGTGTATCATGTCTGACTAAAGTTTTGTGGATGTTATCGTAACTAGATGTTACAGTGAGGGAATAAATGCTTAAAAAGGGTCACTTTCGCGCAATGCTCGCTGGTTGCTAGGCAACATCGTAACATCATGATATGTCAAATAGATAAAAACCTTCAAAGGCCTAATATGTAACTGTGTCACAAGTTTGAATGCTCCATTCCAGCCTATTCTGTATTATAGTAAAATGCATCATTTTGCCAGCTTTCTAGCTTAACACAAAGGAATCAGAATACTTTAGTAATCCGTCAGGAAATTATGTAATTGTTCCAAGACAATAACAGTAACAAACTGAACTAAATTAAATAAATAAACAATATATTACAAAAAGTTTACAAAAAATAAGAAATAGCTCTAACATATACAAATAGCTCAGCTATAAATATCCAGAATATTACAGAGGTGAAATATATATGATATATATAGGCAGAAAATAGCTAGCTTTAGCATCCCATTTCTTTAATTTGTCATTTATTTTATTTATTTTAAGGAAGTGAAAAACATACACATTGCAGATTCATAATTCATAAGCCCAAATATCACATTTTAACATTGTGACCTTCTACTTTTGGTCACAAAATCTACTGAACAAACTAAAATACATACATACTGAGCATTTGTCTGCCTGATACTGATGGACATGAGAATGGAATCTGTTTTCTCTTCCAACTCACAGAAAGTGCAGAAAGCAAAGTGTGCTTGTCAAAAGCAGGACAACACAATGCCCTTTTTTTCTCAAGATTTTTTTGGGAAGAGTACACAGATTTTAGTGCATTGTGGTGTAGTCAAAATGGGAACAATAAATTATTTAACTGTAGTTAACTCTCCAAACTAGTTTCATGTCTTAAGTCCACACACAGTAACCGACTTTTCTCCTCCAGCAGGAAAAACAACAGAACCGTCACCGAACTCTCCGCTAATCACAGGCGTGCTGTCTTACAAAATTGTCTGTGATAGATGACTGGACTCAGAGTGTCAAAGTTTATAATGTATTCAGTTTCATTCAGTGCTACTGCCTCAGTAATATAATATAGATATAGACAGATTTTCTGCTTTTTCATATGCATTTGATTATTAAAAGTATCATTTTGATTAAAGTGCTTCCAGACATGTTAATTTATAGCATCTGTGGCATAAACTTTACACTGCTTAATAAATTTGTTAATCAGTGTGTGCGTATGCTCGTATCGGTCGTGACATACAGTTTGGAAAATCATGAGAAATTGAGAAAGCGTTTCTTATTTTCTTAATACCAAAGAATATAAGAAAAGTCGACAGGTACTCAGTGGTCTTTTTTCACGCTGAATACAACACTGAGCAAATCACTTAAAGGTTAATTAGAAAAATTATCTGTTGAGCTGAAAACAAATGGTACCATGGAGTCCCCCTGCTGGCAGACGAGTTAATCTATGGCAGGTCTCCTCGCTTCTCCACCTGCGATCTGTCTCCGTCACTCTGCTGACAGTCCCTGTGAGCCACTGAGAGGATACGCTCCATCGCACCACTGTGACTAGCCTGCTAATGAATACAGAGGAGCCCAGGACGTCCAGACGCCCACAAAACGGCTGGGAAGACTCCTCTGGCTGCTACGATCATTCTCTGGCCGGATGTGGGCTCAAATGAAGCGGAACAAGGCTGCTAGACAGAGAGTGCAGAGAGAAATGCCACTCAACCAAGACAGTGATTGCTCTGATGTTTGAGATTCATTCAATGAACCCCAATATATCCCTGAGGGGGAGAGAATAGGCTGCAGTTTATGGGAAATCTGAAAGATTGTGCTGCAAGAAAGGTAATATAGAGAATGGCTAAAGAAACAACTTTCTGTGATTGGTATGATGCTCGTGACTAAGTTTAATACCGATCCAAATGAACATAGTTTATTAAACATTAAAGGTTCATACTCGCAGTGGGTATTAAGGTGGAAAAACATTTTGTTTGGTAGCTGAATTCATTCAGCAATGCACTTTTTAAAATTGTCTCAGGCAACCACATCAGACACACTGTATGCCCTTGAGGAGGCTTGCATAATCTAATCTAGCTAGAAAACATTGAGAGACATGGAAAAACTACATGGTCATGATCTCATTCAAGACACAACAATAGGAGCTGCGTATACTAACATGAGTGAGTTAATGTGTACAAACTGTAATAAGCCTGTTTGATGACAAGTACGTCCAGGTCAGGGTGCAGTGACACTGCTTAATTCACTGTCCCTGCTGACATTCACAGCGAGTCATTAAAGGTTCGTCCTTTCATTAGCAGACACAGCCTTCAAATATCAGCGTCAACGCAGGAAGAGGAGGGAGAGGGAAAGGTCCACCAAGTTTATAACCAACACAACATCATTTAGTTGTGACTTACTTCACAGCCTCTGTGAAAGTGTTTTTTCACTTTAAAACACCGAGATCACTTGTTCATTCCCACACTATCATTTCCCCACAATTCAAACTGTGACGTAGACTCACCAAGCATGGCGGCACAGCATTTAGCTGTTTGAGCATGCAAGCTTCCCACAGGACTTCCTTCTGTGTCATGTTTTCATGATCCACACCCATAGGAAAAAAAATGCAAGTTTATTTCTCCCATCACTGTGCACTGTGACCAGGTCGCAGGCTTTCAGCTGGGGTTGGTCCCCCACTGCTGACTATGATTGTTTCCCTATTTAGACATGAACTCCTTTCTATTAATCTGAGGGCATCTGAATGTGTTCGCTTCAAGTCTGAAGAACCCGTGGTCATTTTTCCATAAAAGTTGTAACAGCATTCTTACTAGGACGCCCCTGGTAACATTTATTAATCACTTTCTCAGCATAGTGTCTGGACCGCATGGAGAAGCATTTACAGGCAGGCATCACAAGACTACAATGAACTGATGTAGAATTTTATTATGTTTAATAGGCAATTCAATACACCCTGAATGGCACACTCGCTTGTCCATCATGTTGCAGTTGGAAAACTGGCCTCATGCATTATATGTGACTTGAAGACAAATCTCAGCTACATGGCAAAGAGTGCTGCATATTTCAGCCCTCTTCGTCACTGTTTTAGCTATGTCTTTTTCATGAAGCCAGCCAGCGATGGTGCATTCCACGTCTGAATAGTGTTAGTTATGGAGTACTCCCTTTATGCCCTTCTAATTTACACCCTCTGCTTCAATCCTGCTATACAGAAATTGTGTGAACCTTTAGGAAATGTATTCAAAGCGAGTCTGATCTCTGACAGGTAGTCATTCACTGAGTGTCGCACAGTAACCACGTGCACAGATAGGTTTTTCATTTTAGAGCAGACATTTTTGCTGATCACTAGAATGCCAGCCACTTAGCACAGTTATTTTGATGAAAGTTGGTGGTTAATTTATTAAACATATTTATGGTGGCATGTAAGAAGGTTAAAAAAGGCACTGGCTTTTGGGTTTTTTTGCTTTGTGTGTGTGTGTGTGTGTGTGTGTGTGTGTGTGTGTGTGTGTGTGTGTGCGTGTGTGTGTGCTTTG
>VUQG01001370.1:29591-47820 GCA_015106755.1 Etia nguti | reverse complement strand
CTTTTGCATCCCACTGTATATGAGACAAAATTTTTAGGAGTAATTATTGATGATAAACTTTGTTGGAAGCCTCACATAGAACATGTGAAATGGAAATTATCCAAGTCTATTTCTATTCTTTATAAAACAAGAGATTTTTTGAATAAGAACTGCCTTTATTTATTGTATACTTCCCTTTGTTTGCCTTATATGACTTATTGTGCGGAAATTTGGGGGAACACATATAAAACATATTTGGATTCAATTTTTAAATTGCAAAAAAGAGCTATTAGAATAATAAATAAAGTTGGATATAGGGAGTCCACTAACCAGTTTTTTGTAGGTCATCTATGTTAAAATTCATGGACATTATATATTCTAGAACTTTAGAAATGATATATCGATTGATGAAAAAGAATGTTCCAATTTGTATTTCAAGTATGTTTAAATTAAGAGATGGAAAATATGACTTGAGGGGGTCTTATGTGTTTGAAATACCTAAAGCGAGAACCAATGTTAAGTACAGATGTGTGTCAGTTTTGGGAGTGAAATTATGGAATGGACTTAATGATGAACTGAAGATGTGTTTTTCTTTGTCATTTTTTTAGGAAGAATTTAAAAATTTGTATTATACAAGGTTATAGAAATTTGGTTTGATGAATAATTTTGTGTTGATTTAAAAAATTTTTTTTGATTTATCATTGATTTCTTTTCAAACTGTTATATAACTTATTTATTAATGCTATTTATTTTCTTGGTTAAGGATTTGATTATTTCTATGGGGTAAAGGATAATTATAAGCCAAAAGGCTTCAGCCTATTTTTTTTTTTTCCGGTTACTGTTTGATTGAGTATTTTTATGTAAAATATAAAATGATAATTTGTTGTTGTTGTCCGAAATGAAATATTACTATATTACTATATTAATACTATATTACTATTACTATATTACTACTATATCACTACTTGTGTCTTGTTGTATATGGTGCTTAACAATTTGGTAATACAAACAACAACTTTGATAAAAACACAAATCCGAATCTACATCAATGTAAGATGCTCCTACAATATGTATTGAAATATTATTTTGAAAATATTATTTGTCCAAGATAAAGTAGCAATAACCTACACACCTTTTACATTAAATTGCAGAAAGTCATACTGTCCTTCATCCTCATTTAGCTTCACATACTTCAGTTGTTGATTATACTTAAACTGGACCAATATTTTTCTGAAAAATGCAAGATTGAAATTTTAAGAGGACAAAATACAACCTACCCTGAGTCATTCATGTACCATATGAAACAGTGCATGTTTGAAGACCTTTTTTTTGCAGTTCTTTTGATGTCAAACTACATGTCAAATTCCACACAAAATGAAACAATAGAGGGGCATTAATGCCAGCCTGAGCAGTTTGCTTTGTTTTTGCTTTCATCACTAACAGCTTGAATGTGATCTGTAACATTGATATAGTTAGAGGCTATTAACAGTTTGAATTAACTCTTTATTGCTAGCGACAAAAGCTAGCATATTTTCTTCGTTTAAATTGTTTAAATGCACAAAATGCATTTTATAGCACCAGTTTCTAACTATCTTAGTAAGTTTGACTTAATTCTACTTCCCCTGTAGAACTGCATGCAGGTGCAAAATCAGTACTTTTCTTCCATGAGGCTCCAACCGATGAAGAAAAATGCCGGCACTTGGGGTGTCTGGGAGGGCTGGGCTTGAGTTCAAAATTAACTCTATACAGAGTTAAAGCTTTTAAATTAAATCATGACAGAGTTAACATTTTTAACCAACCTCTGTGCAGAGTTACAATATTTAGAATTTTCTCTTTTAAGAGTAAAATCAACACTGATCGAATACATTTGGTCAAATAACTCCAACACTGAGTACGATTTAAAACAGAAAGTGTTTAAGTCACACTTTTAGGGTTAAAATTAACTCTGAGACATTTACTCCAGCACATTTTAATACTCCAATTTTTGCTGTGCAGAGCTGCTGCAGAGAGCTGACTGTCCTCCAGGTGGCACTAAGTGAAAAAAGTCCAAAGAAATAAACTTGGACTGTTTTTTGAAGCCTAAATAAAATAGAAATAAACTATAGAGCTACTCTGTGACTTTACACACCCACACAGTACAGTGACAGAGCTGACGCCTGATTGGAGCAGCACAGAGTTAGACTTCTTTTCTGGTTGTGGATTGGTTCGTGAGGATTTCCCCCTTTACAGGTTTAAAAACAATCTCTGTGTTTAAATATTTTGACGTCCTTGTGTCTAAACGTGAAGCAGCACCAGCCTCCTCTGATCCTCATGTTGTAGCTCTGTGTGTCCAGCAGGGGGCAGAACATCTCCAAACTGTGCCAGCAGCTCTCACTGTGAGGTCAGACGTTTGTGGACACTCACTTTGTTTGAACATAGTAAATAATCAGAGCTTCTCAGACATTTAGACGACTGTTTATGGGGACACCACCTGCCCGAGGGTGTACTGTGTCAGAGAGGTGGTGTATGGTGCTGGGTGTAGTCTCTCTGCTGGTTCATAGTTTTTACTGAGGAGCTGTGTTCATGTCAGGAAGGTTTAGTCTGATCACTGTGGTGCAGTTTGGTTTACTCTGTTTCTGAGATGTGAATTGTTTGTAGGATCAATCTCTGCAGGTCACCTGATACCTGGCAGTGAAGTGTTTATAAATCAGCTCCATCAGATTTAATCCAACAGAATAACATGTAAAACACTCCAGGGCTTTTAATCTGAAACTTTCTCTAGAGCTGTCTGGAGTTTTTACATTAAAATATTCTGGGATTACCAGACTGTCCACATCATGTGTCCTACCAAAACCTTCATCTATCATAATTTCATCCACAAACATCCCCTGACATTAAACCCAAATATGTCAGAGTCTGCAGTGTGATCATTTAATGTGGTCTGGAAAAGCTGCAGTGGTTTGAGCCAAAGGTTTAATATTAAAAGAAAAGGGAAGCACAGTGTACCAGAGCTGCAACATGTCGCATTAAAAGCTCCAGAAAAGGGAACATGTTGCAGTGACACAAGAAATGTTTAATATTAAAGAGAAACGTGATTTAATATGTTAAAAAACATGATGTAACAGTCAAGAGGAAAAAAAAAAAATTCAAACCACAGAAGAAGAAAAGATGATGTTATAGCTCTAGTCAAGTTTCAAATTACGAGCTCAGCATACATAGTAAAGTTTTTAAAAAGTCTTAAGTGTGCTGGAAAAGGGTTAATTAGAAAAACAACAGTTTTAAACCATCAAAATCCCCAGAAAAACATATTAGAAAGAAGAAATAAATATTAGTAACTTCCTAAAAAGTTTCAAAGTAAGAGGCCAGGAAAGGGGAAATGCAGTTTAATGGCTCTAAGAAAAGTTTCAGATTAAAAGCCACAGAGAAGGTGTTTTACACCTGCTGTGATATTTGTGATAACAGCATCAGTTTGTGAGTGTTTGTGGGTGCACACTCCTGGGTGGGTGCGCTCGCACTGGGTGATCTGTGCCGTGCTCGAGCTCTTCTGACCTTCAGTTTGTTTGACTGGTGTGTTCACTGCGTGCTGGGCCCAGCTACGCCTCAGTGATCACAATCCACACACAGGTGTAGATCTACAACACTTCCTCACACACAGCTCTTTCCAGAAAAATCACTGTAAGTCAGACGTTACTGTGCAAAAGTCTTGAGTCACCTGGTATTTCTGTACGTTTTGCCTCCAAGGATTTGAGTTTCTTCTAATTGTTAAATTTTTTTTTTCACTCATTTTCAGTCCAGTCCTTGTACCTAAACGTTTTCACAGTAATGTTTAATTCTGACTTGCGAATCATTCAATTCTAACGAAGGCTCCTAACACAGTGGATGAACCGGCGTTGTGCCTACAGGCAACCTAGCAAAGAATCAGTTTGAAAATTGTATCTTTGGGTCCTTTGTTGCCAGCAGCCCGTCACAAAAACAGCACTTGTTACAATTTCTGTAGCTGAATCTATGAAAAATTCCTCAGGTAACACAGTTTGACAAAAAATTGTATTTTTTGTACCAACGAGGTGATTCCCAAAGAGCTATTAGCTGAAAACATCTCAGCATGGTGTGCAGTGTATGCTTAAAAAAATATGAGAAAACTGGCCCAGTGGAGGATAAAAGAAGAAATGTGAGGCATAAAAATCTCCAGCAGATGAACAGTATCTGAAAGTCATGACCTCAAGAAAAAAATCCAGCAAAGAGGCAACACAGAACCTGAGAAATGCATCTGGACCTTCGGCTGATCCACATACTGCTCACTGAAGCCTCAGCAGAAATGGTCTCAGTGGAAGGAGAACAGTAAAGAAGCCGTTCGTAAGGAGGGGAAAGAAGTGGAGTGAAAATGATTGGAACGTGATGAATGATGAAAACAGAAAAGTACCATCATGTTTTAATCCATCATGCAATACCATCTGGAAAGCATCTGATTGGCAGCAGCTTCATTTTCAGACAATGATCCCACACACAAAGCCAGTGCGGTGAACACTATCAGTCATGGATCGGCCTCCTCAGAGCCCGGACGTCAACATTACTGTAGCAGTGAGGGATCAACTTGACAGAATGGAACCCAGAGAACTATTCCTGAAGATACTTAAAGACATTACAGGAAGCTCCTCAGAGAGTTCAGGCTGAAAAGCTGCTGTGACTCTGACCAAAAGTTTATTAATAAAAAGAAAAGGGAAGCACTCTGTACTGTGGCTACGACACATCAAATTAAAACCCCCCAAAAGGGAACATGTTGTAATAACACCTTTTCTGATTAAAAGGAAATGTGATTTAATGTGTTAATAAACATGTTGCAGTAGTTAAGGAGATTAAATAAATCTGACTACAAGCCATAGAAGGCAGACAAATATGTTTAGAATAGGTTTCAAATTGAACACTTTTATGACTTTCTGCCCCATATTCCATATTTCGTGCTTGTTTGCTGGTGTTTCAATAAATCGCTGCACCCATTCTGAATTTTCAAGGGATGGCTCAAGACTTCTGCACAGTGATAGGATGGTGTGCCACGGCTTCTGCTATTAAGACACAAAATTACAAAACAAGCGGTCATTTCAACACTGATGTGCTCTTGTGTTGGATCATCACGGGCGTGTGGGGGGGGGTGGCAGTCGTGTTCAGGCAGGCGGTGTCTTCACCCTGAATGTAATCCAAGTCCTTCTAGAAACAACACCTCCAGGCAGATATTTTGAAACAGATCCTGAATTCATTTCAACTTCAAACTTTAAACTTCCACCATCATCTCTGTATCTCTGAATCCTCACACACATTTAAACTCTGGGGTTTTTCCCCGTGTTTTATTATTTTACCACAAAGCACTCACTGCTTCTACAAACTCTGCATCAATGCCTCTATCTGAGTCCGTGCATGAACGCGTCTTTACTTCCTGTTAGAAAGTCACAGTTTAGTAAAAAAGCAGCAAGTTGACTACAAAGAGGCTAAAAAAACACCATATTTGAAGCATCTTCCTCAGTGCAATGCCCCTCCTCCTCCTCCTCCTCCTCCTCCTCTAAATGAGGTGAGGGCATCTGTTCATCTCTGCAGAGGTGGAAGGGTGGAGGAGGTGTGTGCATGTGTGTTTGTGTGTCACAGGAAGTACGAGCTAGTGGCAGGAAGTTGGTGTGGCCTTTAAAGAAGACGCTGAGCGCGGTTTAAATTTTGTGTTAAACTCGACAAGTGTCGTCTATTAAAAGGATCGGTGATAAAAGTCAATTTACATGTTCAAAACGTGTGAGTGTGACATCACACACATATGCACACAAGCACACAGACGCACACTTCACTTCACTGAGCTTCTCCATATAAGGACACACACACACTTGATAGTACTTAAAGTGCAGTAAAGTGTGTGTGAGACTGAGGAGAACACCACTTCCTCTTCTCTCACTCGCTTCGACTTCTTTCAACTTGACTCAGAAAGCAAGAGTTCAGTTACTGAGGAAGTGTGTGTGTGTGTGTGTGTGTGTGTGTGTTTGTGTGCTGCACGTTCTGCTTTAACCTCTATAAATGGTGCCTGAGCTGCAGAATGGAGGCCCCCGGTGTCCCTTTGATCTGATTGATTGATCAGGGATGATCAATCCGAGCAAAGACTCGTCTCCACTGAAAGCTTTCTCACTTCATTGTGCTTCTCTCTTGTGTCAGAGCGCGGCACACAGCCCAAAGAATGAGTTTCCATTTGATTTAATCAGCTCATGATTCTCTAGATGAGCATCACGTCAGATTTCTACTCTCGATATAACCGATGGAAAGTCCTCTTTGCACAGGAGAGCTGAAAACTACTCAAGAATCCAGTTTTCTGCTCTCTCAATGTGGATGACTCTGCAGGTTGTAAACGCAAATCAGTGTCACATAACGGCGCCCTGCCACCAGCACATGGTGACCTGTGGTGCCACAGCTGTATCGGCCTCTCAGAAATAACAGTCTCTGATCCTTATCTTTGGAGGCCGCAATGCCGAATAGGTTTTGCACTTTGTCTTGCATATTTAAAACTACCGACTTGTCAAGTTTAGTCTCCAAATAGCATGCGGTTAGCTTTAGCTGAAGACTTGGGGGTCACTACCATAAAACGACACTTAAAAAGGAGTTAAATCAGATACCAGATACGATGTGTTTCTTAGTTTGTGTTCTTACCTGTGATGTGAAACGTTGCGTGAACACAGAGCCAGTTTGGCGTTTACTGCAGACTGAACTGATTAGTTTGCAGTATTGTGGTGACGTTCAAACTAATACGGAGCAGACTGTGGTGTTCATGGTCAAGGTTACTTGAAGATTATATCAAGTCTAAATTTAAGATGATGATGCTGATTAGAGTGGCTTACTGAATTCTGATTTGTATACCACCTTCATACAGTGTCTGTGCTGGAAATCGGCTGTTGAAGCTCGTATAACATCTATTTTTAACTTACTGAATTCAGCTGGTTAAAGACCGTCCACAAAGGACAGGAAACCTCAGCAGCAGCAGCAGCAGCAGCGAGTCAGCTGACCACAGCCTGCACACAAAGAGGAATCTACGGGAGCTCACAGTACAAATTACTCTGTGAAGTGATCATTTTCACCATGCTGCAGGCAATCAAAGGTTGCCACACCCGCAATATCTCACTTTAAGCTCTGCTAGCAACCACAGCATAGTGCACAGCTTTCTGTCACTCTGCTGAGTGTCCAAAATTTTTTTTTTTTTACAGGTTTTTAATAAACTTTCTGACAGTGCAGATCCTTCAGCCTTCCCTCCTCTGTGATCTGTGAGCATTTCATCTTCATGTCAGTGTGACTCATTCATTTTGAGTCCCTTCAAGGTGGGATGGATATGACACTGCATCGGCAGCATCATGACATGAAGTTTAGTAGCACATCAGTGGAAACAAGAATGAGAGAAGGTCAGAGTTTTGTCAAAATCGAACAAAATGAGAATGAGGTTTGGTTCCTGTTTCCTGCCACAGAAAGGCAGAAAGAGAGCATTTCCTCAGGGTATGCATATTCTACACGCTGGCCTGTATGAACCTGTCGTGCCCAATTCACCACACATTTCTTTTCCCTTTCGACCTGACTGATGCGTCAGCATGTTTCTCATTCTTCACAAACCTTTTTGCCTGGAGTCAGAGGTCCAAGGAAGAGACCCTGTACCCGTTAGACTTGTTTCCCAGGCCTTACTCTGAAAGCATGCTGCAGAGGAGCCGGTCCTCCAAGAGATGCAAAACCCTGAAGTTACTCCTCCGGTTCATGTTGCAGATTTCATGAAAACCACTTTATTCATGTTGGTTTGCAGTAAAAGTACGCACTGTGACTGGGTGGGAGTACTGGATAGTGATAGCATGACCGCCGTGTTTAAACATGCTGCTGACACACACAGGCCTGAACTGGCTCAGGTATGTGTGTGTGGTCTGTGTGTGTGTGTGTGCGTGTGTTAACCTGAGGTATGCAGCATGTGGGAGCAGACAGAGACGCCATGGCTTTCACTGAATCTGCCTTCTAGGTACTCACCTCTGCTGAACTGCAGCTCCCACAATGCACTGCAGCTGTGGGTGAGCCTGCTAATCTCTAAGGTTAACAGTTGGGGATCAATAAAGGTTTACTTTAATACAGCGGTCAGATGTTTTAATGTCTCTGAATGTGAGCTGCATCTCAGCCGTGGGAGTCGGCATGGATATGAAGTGAAACGCGTCAGGAGGAAGTGGTTTGTGTGGGACGACAAGTTTCTCAGCAGCTTCTTGCTCGCTGACGGTTTTAACTGAGCTCCTCACACCTCACAAACCTTCCACTGCACTCACTCACTCACTAAGAGGTTAGGATAACTAGGTTAGTTAGTAATGGTGCAACACCTGACCATTAACCCCAGTGAAGCCAGTCCTAAGTTTTGCAGGAAATCCTGGAGTGCCTCAGATGTCCACTCAAAGATGTCCACCCCATAGACCCCCATGTTAAGATGTCCAGTTTTACAGCTGAAACAAACATGTTTATGGTGTGTATTTTGAGATTTGTTCACTCTCGTAAGTATTTAATATTATGCCTCATCAGAGCCTCAAAAAGTACTAAAAGTTCACAAATTACAGCAAGTAGCACAACAGTCACTTTCAAATGTTGTAATTCTCATTACAAGTTAACTCACAATTCACTGTGTTGAATCCTACTGATCAAAACTGCTGCTATTATAGGTTGTTGGGGATTTTTGAAACAAGAAGTGACCAAATTTAGAAAAGAGGTGGGTGGAGCACTCAGCTATTAGCTAATGCTAACAAGCTTGGTTCACAGACTGTATGGGAGCACACACAGGATCACGTCACACAATGAGAGCTGCTAATTAGTGCTCAGTAGCATTTGTTTCACCAAAACTGGAGCTTCATGGACCCTCAGTACAATTAATGACACAGCAGCCATATTATTATTTAGATAATCGCATCAAAACTGTTAAAAGGCTCCAACAGCATTAATACAGTCCAGAGGTCCAGTTAGCTGAGCTGAAGCTACGATCTAGCATTTATACCCACCTGTCCGTCAAAGAGGCAACGTCCTAATGTAAGTCTTAATACAATTTCAATATGTTAAATATACACCACACACACAGAGTTGTGCTTTTACAAACAAGACTATAATACAAAGCTGAATAAAAAGTGGAGGACCGATAATAGAGACGTGTGGAACTCCACAACCTGTAAGAAAAGACTTCCATTCTGGTTTTTATTCCCTGCCAGTTACTGCATCCATAAAACTTTGATTTGGATGTAAAATGCTTAAGATCAGACTTTGAGAGGCTTATTATTCATGTCTAATCATGTTATTTTGGCACAAACCCAGCTCCAGTCCATTATTGCGTCTGTTTGATCTGTGCTCAGGTGAACTGTCATTTGTACAAATATGGGATTGGAATGAATTAATTGTATACGCCGTATAGATGTTAGCACTCACAGTGCCCTGGGCAATATTTATGCAGACTTTCAACAAAATCGGTCAAGTCATCTAGGAGAAGATGGGAATCATACAAGTACATACAGACATACATACTCTGTATTCCTTATAGGATGAAGATGCTAATGATGATACAGGTCTCACATCGACTCATTAAACCACAACATGTTTCTCTGAGTATCTCAAGAATTTTTATCTGAATCTGAATAAATGTCAAATATTGAGATGCTTTATTAAAGCTGAAGCACTTAAACCATAACCCCCCCCCATGTACAGCTGTGATGATGGATGAAATAAGTTATAAAGACTTGAAAGGTTTGTGTAATAGGCTGCAAACAGGTTTATTTCTGCTGTAAAGTGGGACAGTTTAACATGGGAGTCTGTGGGGACTGAATCACTGCTTCAAGTGGATGTTAGAGGAACTGCAGGTGCCTTTTTCAGCGCTGGAGGTTAATGCTTGGTTAACAGTTCAATTTAATAATGCAGGTCTCTCCACAGAGAGGCCGACTGACCGATTACAGCTCAGTGGGTTACAGGACTGATGTTTTAAAAGTTTAGATGAGTGGATGTTTGTGTGCTGATCAAATCACTTCCTTGTTTTTTTTTACTTCCCAGGTGAGTGAGAGAGAGACAGAGAGACAGAGAGGGGAGGGGTCGGGCAATCGACAGTGAGAGTGAGAGAGGAAGCTGCCAGCAGGCTGGGAGTGGTCGGGCGTATAAAAGACAACTCTTCTTCCTTCTTTCTGCATTCGACTGCTCTCTCCCCTCTTCCTCACACCCAAGACTCTACCTGCACAGGTAAGCTGTCCCACCTCTCTCTCTCTCTCTCTCTCTCTCTCTCTTTGTCACTCACAGCAAAACGAGGTATTGATTTGGTGATTGTGAATCCAGGTTATTGATCAGTGTGTGTGTTATTGATCAGGATGTCGTGGCAAGGTTATATTGATAACTTGAAGACACCCGACCAGAGCGGGATGACCCCAGTGGCAGAGGCGGCCATCTGTGGGATCGCATCTGGGCAGGAGAGCGTTTGGGCCAGCTCACCCGGCATCCAAGTCACGGTACACACACACACACACACACACACTGTTCCTCTTCCTGCCTCTACAAACTGCTAAATGTCTGTAAAAAAAAAAAAAGTCCACTTCCTCCTATAAAGCTTCTGCCAAGAGTTTCCAAACAACCTCAAGCTCAAAAACTCGCTCAGACTGGTGACATCAACCTGCACAAACTGCCACTCCTTTGGCTCATTTTCTGTTGCTATGAGAAAATTTCTTGGAAACAGGTTCTTATTTTGCATGTCTGTGTCTTCTTCTTGAGCTTTGGGTGTGTTCAGTTTGTTGCTCGGCTAGCTCGCTTCCCGCTCTCAGTGCTGTGTTCAGGTGCTGCAGGAAACACGTGTGCCATACAGGTTTAAAAACAAAAAGTCAGAAATTTAAAGCTTGGCTTCAAAGGGGGAACTCACTGAGCAACGAGATGACACATCTCAGCTAATTGGCTGCTTCGTTTAGCTTTTACTTTTTAAAAGCACAATAAAGAAAACATTTTTTTAAATTTTTATTTTTGATCCGAGTTCAGGTGCAGAAACAATTTTACAGGAGTTCGGAGCTTCAAAAAGTTCAGGAGATGTGTTTAAACTTCCTCGTTTTAACTTCTGCCAGAAAGCAAAAACATGCTGCAGTACATGTAGTTTTCTTGTACTGGTCTTAATTATAACTGGAAAAAAACACGTGTCATTCGAGTTTTTAGGTTTTATTTCATTTTTATTAAATAATCTTTCTGTGTGACAAAAAACTGTTTCACCTGAGGTGCTCATTTTTTCTGCACAGGCTGACATTTTGGAAAATGGAAACGGAAAAAGATAAATACTAATGTCTCAGAGCAGGCTGCCTAACGGTTGTGAGTTTCCGGTAGTTTCCGGGTGTTTGTGCTGTGCGTTTGCTTTAACTACCTTATAAGGAGACAGTGTCGAAAAACAGTGAATACAGGAAGACGAGACGATCACTTCTTGTTTCTGATACACACACACACACACACACACACACACACACACACACACACACACATATGCAAACACGCACACATGCACACACGCACACTGAGGTGAGGAGTGGAGTGTTGCACAATGTCTCAAACACACACACACACACACACACACACACACACCTGCAGGATTTATGTGTCCTTTTTACAGTTTTTCAATTTTAAATGATAAAATTAAAGAAGTTCGTTCCTGTTTTTGGAAACACACTGTGTGCCTGTGTGTTTGTCACTAGTGGTCTCTTCTCTGATTGGCTGCTGTTTTTCGGGAAGTGGTTTTGCCTGTGCAGGCACCAGCGTGTGTGTTTTTGTGTGTGTGTGTTCGTGTCTTGACTTGTTGTCCTCACATTCTTTCCTCCTCGATTCTCCCGCAGCTCCCTTCAATTCTCAGAAAAGTCGCCACAGAAGCAGAGCGTTGGTTAAATCTCACATGTGAGCTCAGAAACCTGCAGAGCAAAAGCTGACAGAAAGCAGGAAGTGTGAATTCAGTTGGTTACACGTGAGGCCGAACCCCGAGCAAGTCTGACTTTAAATCTATCAAAAACAGTCAGTGATGATCAGCTTTGAATCAGACGCTGTTCTGTGTGGATCTGTGCAGGTTTGTTAGGTAAAGAAGGCCTCAGAAAGAGGAAGTCATGCTGAATCTGAGCATGTGAGTTTCATGTGTGTAAGTTTAGATCTGACTCAGACTGCATTTAAAGCTAATCTTCATGTACTTCCTGGTGAGTTTGAAGGCACCTGAGGCCTCCTTCCCCGCTAAGCCTGCCTCCCAAAATCTCAGGGTAACAAAAAGTCAGCCATCGACTAATTTTCTGGGAAATGAAGTGCAGTGAAAGCTTTCCTTCTGAGCAGAAACACTTCAAAAGGTTAAATATGTCCACGTACATGACAGATGTGAAACTAGCTGTCATCACAGTTCATGTGATTCAGCTCTGCTGCTGCAGAGCAAAGTGCAGGGAAAGTCTGTTTAACAGCAGCGATCACTTTTTATTTCTGCAAGTCACCACTTCAGCTTCTCCAACAGCGTCTCAACTTTCAACGAATACATTTGATTAATTTCATAATTATTGATTAGACTGTGTATTTTTTATTTTTCAGCTTTTACATTAAAATATAATATAATTAGCAGTATTAACAATAGAATTAATAAATAATTGACTAATAAAACTAATTAATTAATAGATAAATAAATACCTGAAGCTATCAACACGATACAGTCATAAAAAACAGATTAGATCGGTTTTAATTTTCAAGTTAAGAAAAAATGTGAATACAGGTTATATCACGGATGCATAAACATGAAAAAATGACTTTATTTGTAATAAATGTATTAAATTAAAACATTTCTGTGACCTCAGAGGTGGTAAAACACTCTCATTAGTGGATGGCGTCTGAACTAGGCCAGTGCGTCAGCTGTGTCAGTGTGACACACTAACAAAGCTCAGACAAACCAGTAAAACCAGTATCAACGGGCGGCGCAACAATGTTATTATTTGTTCCAATTCCAGCTGATAACACACAAACCAATGAGGCAGAATGCCGTTTTCCTTTCTCTCACTGCCTACTCAACATGATCACACCACATTAAATCATGTTTCAATGACTTTAGCTTCCTGTTGCGACGCTTGTTTATGAGACTCCGCACACTGCAGCTGCTTTTTTATTGTGAGATTTAAATAAAGTCAGGCTGGAGAACAGCCCATGCTGGTCATGGTGTTTACTTCAGGGTGGCTGGGAATTTGGAGGACTCGGTTGAACAGATCCACTAATCTCTGTCTTTCACTCTGTTTTCCTTTTTTAGGTCGATGAGATCAAGAAGCTGGGTGCTAACGACCGGTCGAGCTTCGCTCAGAATGGCGTTTACATCGGTGGAACGAGGTGCCGGCTGATCCGAGACCAGATGGACGTTGACCCAGTCTTTGCGCTGGACCTGAAGACCGCAGCAGATGCCGACGGAAACGCGTACAGTGTATGTGTCGGAAAGGCAAAAACAGGTAAGATGTTCCTGTTGACTGAGCACATTTTTATCCTGAATTCACTCCAAATCTCTGAGTCTCACACGTTCCTGCTTCCTGTCTGTCTCCATAGCGATAGTCATAGCCAAGGGCACGAAAGACGCATCTGGTGGTCAGCTGTCCAGCAAGGTGTTCAATATCACTAGCTACCTGAGGAAGTCTGGTTATTAGGTCAACACAGCCACCTTCACCTCCTGAATCCCCACACAAGATGGACGCCACCTCCCGCCTCCCTTCTCTCCCTCCTCCCTGTGTTTCTATATCTGAGCTTCTTTAGTTTTTTTGTTTTTTTTAAGTCATTTTCAATCTTCAGGTGTGTTTCCTGCTGTGAGAGATGAATCAGAGTGTTTTCTCTGGTGTAAGTTACCGTGTGGTAGCTGTAAACCTGAGAGTACGCCTCATGTTTAACGCAGGAAAAGTGTTACCATTATTTTTCTACAGTGGCGATGGACCAGCGTCCAATCAGAGCTCTGTGAAAACTCATTGCACTCCTGAATGAAATAAAAACAAACATGGTTATACTTACATTCTGAGAGTGTCTTTATATGTGTGTGTGTGTGCTACAGCTTTAAATGATTTCTACAAACACCTCTTCTTCAGGGGCTGAATTGTTGTGCGACACACAGCTAAGAAAAATATAAGAGTTCAGTGCGCTCAAATACGCACATCACAGCTAATATTTCATTAAATATGCACAACAAGTTGTAGAATTAACTCCTTGTGAGAGCTTATACAGTATTTAAATAATGGCCTGTATTTGTATAGCGCTTTACTTAGTCCCTAAGGACCCCAAAGCGCTTTACACTACATTCAGTCACACATTGGTGATGGTAAGCTACATTGTAGCCACAGCTGCCCTGGGTCGCACTGACATAGGCGAGGCTGCCAGACACTGGCGCCACCGGGCCCTCTGACCACCACCAGTAGGCAAACATGGGGTTAGTATCTTGCCGAAGGATATTTGGCATCCAGCCTGGAGCAGCCTGGGATCGAACCACCGACCTGGTAACCGATGTGGTTAGTGGCTGACCTGCTCTGCCACCCCCATAATGCACACATGTTAGTCTTTCTGCATAAGTGGGGACCCATATTGACTTACTGCCTTATCAAGTCCGCTGATCTAAACTTGAACCTCAAAGCCACGTTTGTGCACAAAGAGTGCTTTGAAGGAGAAAAGTTTTCCATATAATACAAAACTTCCTCTTCATGTATAAATGTCATCACATGCTGAATGTACTCATTATTCTGGTTTAAAACCTGCACAGGTTCTTGCACAGGTATGCGCTCACACATCCACCTTTCTTTTTGTACACACATTAACATACTGGCTTGTCAAGTCCTAAACTACATGGTGACTTCAAAACCAGATATGAACCCTCACAGCGTGAAGCAGAAAAGGCTTTGGTGGCTTCATAAAAAAGGATGAAAAAATGCCCTCCATCTCAAAACCAAGGCCAGACTCTTTTTGGGCTGAATTTGTTTGTTCTCCCTGTGCTTGTTTGGGTTCTCTAGGGGAACTACAGTTTCACCCTACAGTCCAAAAACACGTGTGTGGGCTGGGTTAACTGTGGGTGTGAATGTGACAATGACTGGAAATATTCTCATAATGTAAAAAACATTCTCATTATTTTGGATTCAAGCTAAAAATGGCTCTTACAATGAAAACTGTACAAGCCCAGACACGTGTCTTCCTACACATGTGTGGGCACATGTTAACCTAGAGGCTTATCATGGCTCTTTAGTCTTTCAAAGGCACGAGGACGCTCTGAAATATCCCTATAATGTAAAAATGTGCTCATATTTTGGTTTAAAACTCACATGGTAAAAATATACAAGCACAGCCACCCACAAATGACTTCTTCTCAGGGCCCCTATCCTTAAACTAACCCATGTCCCATATGTACAATGATTCTTATAGTTCTCACAGAAACCCCGTTGGCCTGCAACATATCAGCTTTAGGGTAATTTAGAGGAAAACTAAGCAGAAGGGGAATAAAAGTATTATCTCAGTGAGGAGGTGTGGCTGACTTTAGAGGGTCGTATGATGCACTCTTTTAAAGAAAATGTTATTTTAAGGCAGTTGAGAATATCATCTAATTGAAGAAACAGGAAAACATACTTTAGCTTACAAAATGTTTGAAAACACAGACCAAACACAGGCCTATGTGTGCAGCAGGCAAATTTATATTTAGTAATGAGTGTGCTTTATAGTGACAGACTGGCTGACCTCTTGCTCTACCTGTAGAAGAGAGCTGAAATGCTATAAACTGCAGTTCCTGTAATGTCCACTTGGGGCTCCAACAGTAATTCAGTCCCGATGATCTCCCAAGTTAAAATGTCAAAGCGTAGAGCTGAAGAAAACATGTTTGCACAAGATGCCCAAACATGCTGAGCTCTACTATTTAGATGTCTGTGCCTGTGTGGTGCACTCATTCAGTCCATGGACGCGGCTTTATAACCCTGCAAGATGGGCTAAGGTCATAACTTAGCACTCCAAACTCTCATCCAAACATGATTCTAGAAAGACCAACATGCCACCAGCCAAAAACCCTTTACAAACACTCTGCTGTTCACCTTTTAGTTGGAGACCTTTGTAAACACGGGTCCCCACAGGTACATAAAAACAAACATCTGTGTATGTGGTTAAAATGCAACATAAATGATTACTGCTAAGAGTACTACAATTAAAAGTAGTATTATTTAAATATACAATTGTGAACCTCTAGTGCAACATGTGGTTTTGTTACTGTAGCACTGCAGCCCACTCGTACTGCTGTGGAAATACAGTTACATTTCACGGTGAAGTAGAAGTGACAAACTTCCACTGTTGCTTTACTGACACAGACAGACAGTAAGATAAAATGCAGCGCTGCAGGAGAACTTACACTACGTGTGATCTACAGAGTGCGCCCCTCCCCCACCACTCAAGTAAAGTGCAGTTATATTTAGTAAAGGCATCGGGGACGCTGGTCAGGCCGCCGTGTAGCCACTCGGCGTGTGTGAAGTACAGTTAAAGGTGAGCGTAAAGGGTAAGGTGTGTGTGTGCTGGGGTTACTGCCCTTTGCAGTGAATGCTGAGCTGGTCTCACATTTCCCCTTTAAATGAACTTTAACCTTCTCTGTGGGCGTTAGGGACTATCGCTCTAGTTCACCCCACAGCATTATGATCATTCGGCACACTGAGAGTAAAACTGGGCCCCACAAAAAAGACTTTTTTTCCTTCATTCTTGTGACTTTTGGAACTAATTTGTGCCTTTTTTTTAATCACATTATGGTAGAAATTAAAATTTGTGTTTCTTTTGTGTTTTTTGTTTAGGAGGAAAGTCCTCTGTGAATGTTCACGTAACATCAGTTCACACCAATGATGAACTAAATTCTTTTAATTTATCAGTCTGCGGGAATTTAACAGTTGGGCTGTATTTTTAAACTTTTCCGAACTCGTACCTGTGTTCAGTGATCAGCTGCTGCAGCTGCCTGTGTCGCCATCCACCTGTGACTCAAAGAGGCCACACCCCTAAGAGTGCAAACTTTAAGCCTTGAAGCAATTTAAATACGCAGATGCAGTCGTTAATCCTCACCAGTGTAAGCTTGTGTTCCTGAAGTGACTGCAGGTGTCTACTGCTGTCAACCAAAGAGATAAGTTTTCTAATCACAGTAAACACTAAACCAGTAAAGATGTTTCCAGAGGTGTAAACACCTTTAACATCTTTGCATTCAACCACAATAAAATCAGGTGAACACAGAAGAGACACGTGAAAACAGCAGAAATCAAATCTGAAAAAAGGAAATTTAAGAGGTTTCACCAATACAGAAATTTATCATGTTCATATTTTTATTACTTTTATTTTTGAATGAAGGTCAGAATAAGAAATGCCTTCTTTTTGCCCTTTAAAGATGAGGGACCACATAAAACAGAGTTTCAATAGACTTTTAAAAGTCTGAACAGTTGGAGTGCCCACTGAGACAAAACAAGCTCCTCTTTTTATTTACCCTCCACATGCTCAGCGCACTGACGGCTTCCTCAGAGTAAAGGCCATCCTCTCTGTCATCAGAGATTTAGTTTCTTTAGTTTTTCCTCTGAATAAATATTTAACATGAACAAAATGCTTATTTGACAAATTAACATGTGATGTGATGTTTTCCCTCAGATGAGCCCGAGCTCTGGGGTTCCTCTGGCTGTGAGCGTCACAGTGATTTTAAAGTTTTAGATTAGATCATGCACACAGAGCCACATTTGTTTAATGACTGTTGTGTTTGAAAGCATTAAACCAAACAGTGATGATAGCGCTCGAGTGTTCGAGTCGCGGCGCTTCCTGGATTCAAATCGTCTCCACAGTTCTCCTCAGACATAAAATCAAAGAGCATTTACTTTTAAAACGGCACGTCCATATTATTATTTATTATTATTATTAATCAGCTGGTTTTATACATTTCGTACATTACTTTCAGATTTTTCCATTTAATTTTCATGATTATTATTATTTAAAAATAATTTGTATGTATTTTTGTTATTAACCTGAGCCTTTCCTTTGTGGCGTTGCAGGCTGTGTTTAATGTTTTGGCTGCAGTAACACAGGGACTTTGTGACTTTTGAGTTAAATAAAGATTATATCACACTGTTGGTCCAGTGCGTCCACGTCACCTGAAGTCTTTAAGCTCTTATTTCAGACCACCTGATGGACAGAAACATTCGTTGTACCTGAGTTTAAGGACTTCCTGGATTGTGTTACACTGCTGGTGATTTTCCTTTTGGCTCTTTGGGAGGCACCAGGAATG
>VUQG01001369.1:0-12951 GCA_015106755.1 Etia nguti | reverse complement strand
ACCCTGGGTCAACACATGTCAATCAAATGATTAGTTCATTACCAGGCCTCTGGAGAACTTCAAGACATGTTGAGGAGGTAATTTAGCCATTTAAATCAGCTGTGTTGGATCAAGGACACATCTAAAACCTGCAGGACACCGGCCCTTGAGGCCTGGAGTTCCCCACCCCTGCTCTAGAGCTTTGATCTAATAGGACATGGCCAAAAAACCTCACCTAGAAATTTTCTAGATATCCTGGCCAAATGTCTGAACCAACTTAACTGACTCCTTTCGATTTGGAGGAGTAGTGGCTCTACTCCGAGCAACTGACCAAGCCACTTTTCTAAGGGACACCCTTTGGAGGACCCTGTTTTCTGCCTCTTGTATCCATGATTTAATTCTTTCACTCACTACCTTGAGCTTGTGGCCACAGGTGAGCGTAGGAACATAGCTTGACTGGCAAAGCGACAGCTTGACTTTGATGCTCAGGTCTCTCTTCACCACAGCAGACCAAGAAAACCTCTGCATCACCACTAACACTGCTGCAACACTGCTCTCTTGCCTCACTCATGAACAACACCCTGAAATAGTAAAATTCCTCCATTTGGGATGGCGACTCTTCCCCGACCTGGAGTGGGAACTCCCTTTTCAGGGTGAGAACCATGGTCTCAGAATTGGAAGTGCTAATTCTCATCCCAGCTACTTCTCTTTCGACTGTAAGCTGATCCAGTGCAAGGTGGAGGTCACTGCCCGATGAAGCCAGAAGAACCCCAGCATCTGCAAAGAGCACTAATAAGCTCCTGAGGGCACCAAAGCGGAAAATCTCCAGCGCTTGTCTATGCCTACATTTTCTGTCCATAAAGTTAACACAGTCTCACTTACTTCCAGCAACACACCACCTGAAGCAAAGAGACGTATTCAAGAACCCCAGCATTTTATAACGGCATCTGCAAGTAACTCTGCAGCTGTTGGCATCAGAGTGTGAGCATTTACAATTGAATGGGACTGCACATATATGCATTGGAAGCGTAGGTCCTGCTGCCCAAAAAGAAAGTTGACACTTTTCAATGAACGTACAGTTAAACACCAGGCCTTTTGAAGTAATGTGTTCTGGAGAAAATAAAGACCCACAGATAGAATAGACAAAAGAAAAATACAATAAAATCCCATAACGCTGATACAACAGTCATGGTTTGGGGTTGCCTCATTGCTTCAAGGATGGGGCAGCTTGAAGAGGACACCATGATTAGTAATTGAATTCTGCATCATACCACATCACATCCAAGAACACTTGAAGACAAAGCGAAGCCATGTTTCTGAGAGCTGAAGGGGACCAATCACAGACTTATGATTCCAATGAAAATCTATCAAAAAATTGCAAACAAACAAACAAAAAAAGGAAAATGGATGGATACAGACTGGCCAAGTCACACTGGAGATTTGCATGTCATTAAAAAGTTGTGTGGGAAGCACAAGAAAACCCTCAAACATCTGTCAACTTCTGTAGTGCAATTCTTGTTTCTGAGTGTGTGCCATTTCCACAGAAGAATATTATGGTTTTTTTATTGTAGCTAAATTATTGAAAAAAAAAACTACTTTTCCTTTTTTTAATCCTTTCTTATATAAAAGGGATCAAGTGTTTGCAAGTCTCTCATGACACATATAAACCTCTGCAAGCGCACACACTTAGAGTTACAGTTAAATAACAAACAACCAATGGAAAAAAAAACAATTCAAAATCAAATCTGCGTACTGTGTTCTCATGATCTGCTTCTGGTTGTAAAACTGCAAAGTGGGAAGATCTGTAAAACTCTCTGTAGTCTGATTTTGTATGAGTCTTTATCTTTAATCTTCATCATGCTCCTTCAAAGAAAAAGAAATCCAATCCATTTGCATGTGCAATGGCCTCGTTTCACTGCAGTGATCATTAAAGTACATTTTGTCTTAACAATGGAAGAAACGACAGTTAAATGACGAGAGGAAATGAGGGATGAGAGGCCTCTGATGACACAGAGAGGCAGTCTGAATGAATACGAACAAGCTCGCTGAGTGAAAAGAACATCACGACCATCATTCGCATCATGTGGCGTGCAGCTAACGAGGAACCTCGTTTTTATAATGCAGAAGGAATATTTCAGGGAATAGGGCCGGCTGATGCAAAGACGATGACCAAAACATAATGTGTAACATCTTCATTCAAGGGCATTAAGTCCTGCCTGCATGGAACAATAAAAGTTATTTTATTATGAAAATTGATTTGACAGAAACGCTAATCCCCCCACCCCCTACAAAACTACCACTGCCTCCTACCAAGAGTTGCTGGCGTCCTCTTCTGACCCGCATTCAAAGCTTTACACACATCATAAAGACATAAACATGCCCTGACTTAAAGCCGCAGGCCTCAAACCTTAAAGGAGACTTCATAAAATGTTAATTAGTGAGCACGGTGGGGATTTAGGGTGGGCGGAGCGCCGAGTTACTCTCATCAAAACTCTAAAGAATGACAGTGAGGTGCAGAAAATAGCTGGAATAAGGGAATCAAAGTTGGCGCCATGTAGAGAGTTTGGCATTGCTGGCTGCTAGTTTTTGTCAGGAGCAGGATGCGTGTTGGGACAGGACTTCAGCATGCTGCAGCCGTCTGGGAAGAAACTATGAGCAAACACTCGGCAAATGAAAAGCAAATATGACGGCGGCAGCTGATCCCTCTGATTAGAAAACACATAAAAAAAGATAATGAAAGAAATTAGCTGACAAAGGGTTTAGAGGTTTGTACGTGGAGGATGTAGGTTTAAGTACTTGGAGATGTGGTTTCCTCCTGATCAGACAGCTGAGAGTTAATGTCCTGAGGAAAATGAAAAATGTGCTGGCTGCTTTCAGAGATGAGAACAGCAGTGACTCGAGTTCAAAGGGTCACAGAATCTGCCAGGGATTTAATGAAATTGAATTTCACCAACAGTTAGTAAAGCATATTGATGTGCGGCCTTATATTTCTATTTCCGCGAGGACCAGTTTGACTTTCTTTCAGATCTCAACTCCAAGGACATTAAAAGAAAATGAGGACACTTTGTGAAAACTTTGTGCCTGCTCCTCATTTTTAAAACCGTATACGGCTGTAGTATGTGAAGGATTACAAAGCCCTCATGGAATATTTTTGATGCCTTGTGTCTTTAAAAAAATATTTGTATGCTTAAATATTTACTGAAATTGTTCATGCAGCCACAACTCAGCTTCTTTACACTTGAAGCTCCTAAACTATGATGCTGATATTTGTATGACCTGGATGACGGCCACATTGCCGTTACATAACTGTGGTGATAAGATCAACACCTAGTTTTAATGGATTTATTTTTCAGCCAGAGTTTGAGGTGGATCCATCTAGTTCAGTCTAGAATCAGCCAAAGTTTAATGGGTGCCAACAGGACAAGGCCAACCAGGCTAAAGGCTGAAGTCTGCATCGTAACCATAGACTCTATATAAAGCATGAATGTAGCCACTCTGTCATTACCGATTGGTTTGGACGCCTATTTTGAAGGTTTAACCTAAGTTTTACAGCTGACAATATTTTGGAGCCCTAAAAGTGTCATTAGCAAATCCTAGAAAGCTTGTTTGATTATGATTATGAATGTTAATCACCTCTAAATAACATAAACAGAAAATACAATACAGATAACTTATAAAATAAATAAATCATCACATGTACAGTTTTTACTAAGAAAGAAATTAGCTACTGAGAGCAGCATGGTTTCCTGTTCCAGGTGGTAAGCATGTGTATCTGCTGTAAGGATGGACATTTCAACATGAGAATCTTTAGCCAACTGAAAATTTTGGCTTTTCCTTTGGCTTCATTTTTCAGGTTTTGGCTGCTAATAACAAAGTAAAGGAATATTTGGGAGTCATTTGAGGGTGGGAGTGTTTTGCATGTGTCAGACTTACATGTGGTCTGCTGGCTGGTCATGGGGTCACTGGCGTCCTCTCCGTACATGGCGTAAACTGTCACTGTGTACTCGGTAGCTGGAGTCAATCCTTCAAGCTCCACCTCAGTCACCGAGTCATCCACCTTCACCTGCATGCACACACAGCAGGACGGTATGTGCATTTAGCAAAGAGACAGAGACTTTCTAGTAGATCCTTTAAATCTCTGTCTTGTCAGTGCATTTCATCCAGTCGCTTATCTGCCCTATTATTCATCTCTCCGCATGTCTGCTCTTCTATTATCAGCAGTCCCAGAGAATTAAAGTGTGATTGCATGAGATGATTTCTGAATATGGAGATCTTCCTTTTACATTAAGCAGGAGGGGCCAATCAGGCTCTTATAGAATGTCCCACATCTACTGAGCTGAAACTCAGAACAAAGGAAGATGATGAAACTCCAGGTGTTTGGAGGATCTCAGTGGTCCATTTTAAAATGTGAGAAAAACATCAGTTGTTTTTTGCTTTGCAGCTGTAGCTTGTTTACTTAGCCAAAACAGACCTTTCTGTCCCCACAGAGGCAGATTTGCTTCATCTTTATTGCCAACACGAAACTCAACTAGTCTGCAGCTGCTTACACAGCGTGCCCACAAATATTCAACTTTACCATCACTTATTCTGACAAAGATAAACCGGATGCAGACATAATATAACAAATGGCTTTTGTTGTGTTAGAGAACTACAAAGTACAACAAGAACAATCTGCCAGAAGGTTTGGTATACAACATGATCAATGATTACTGCTAATACTTTAACAGGTTTTTTTACTTCACTTAAGAATATTTCCACCTTATGTTTTTTTGGCCTAAGATTTAACAGTGTAAAATAACTAAAGCCTTGACCTCTGTTTTTGTATCCTGAGACAATTTTCTGAAAAGACTCTAACCGCCAAGCTTTGGAACGCCTCTGCTTTTCTCACACTGAAGTAGGAATTTCAATCAGAATCAGAGCCGCTGCAATCAGATAGGATGGCTTAAAGAGGACCTACTCTGCTTGTTTCTCACTTCATATTTTTATTCTCAGATTCTATCAAAGTGACTCTGCATCCTGAAAAAATCCTTATTCCTTTACAGGGCCTTGGTGCAGCCATACTTTGTCTAAAGCGAGCCGATTTTAGATCCTCTCCTTTGAAGACCAACTAATGTAGACTGAAGCCAGAGCTTCTACATGTACGCATCTTACTACTTCAAATCCTGGCTCGGTTTGATATGAGCATCCACCGTCATTACAGTAGATGTATTATAAAATAAAGCATGTTTTGTTTTGTGTTTTTAGTAGAATGTGACCTATTTAATTAGTTGACTTTTTTTTTCATTTTTTCTGTTTTCTGTGTTAAACACGTTAAAAGACTTCAGGTCATAAATTTTCTAAGTAGCGTGGCACACAGGAGGAATTCTTAACCCTGTTTCTGGTCTGTGGTGCAGAGGAAGGAAATATAGTTTCCTTTTCTGAAGTGCACATGACCTACATAACCATCAACAATCAAAATGGATCTACATTGAATTTTGCTTAAATAAAGGTCACTGCCCATTTGCTCCTATTGAAACCCGACATTATTCTATATCACTGCCTTTAAACATCATCTCATCCTTTTGTTTTCATTTACACGGAAGAATCCAACCCTTCTTAGATAACCACACAGTCATATTTGTGCTGTGTGGTTATGTGTGGAGTTTCCTCCGTGCCTGACTCAAAGCAGGTGGAGTGTGCATGGGTGTAGACTCTGAGTTGGCAGGCTTCATAACTCACTTCCACTTAAAGCTCGTAGGTTTGGAACGGTGCTTGATGTGGGTGTAGGGGCCGGACTGGAACCGGGCCGATGTACTGGCATGAGCTGAAGCATTTCTTGCGCGACAAAAAAGCCATTTTGTTACGCGAACCAAATTCATGTTACTGTTGTTTTAGTTTGGCGTGGACACAGTTAGCAGCTTCGGGGACCATTTGAGTCAAATCCTGCTGTAAGATCTACCTCTTGTTCACATTTGTGCTCTTCCTTTCTCTCCCTCAGATTCAATCTGTGCAGACCTACACTGGGTCTCTGTGAGGAGTTTTACACCAGTTTGAATGAAAGCACTTTTCCAGTCAAACTGGGCTGGATTTGAGTCTGGCTTTGGCCCAGACAAGTCCCCACACGGCCCATAAGTGGAAGCCACACGAGGACGAGCCAGCCAAGCCTGGGCTCTGACAGTAGTGCCTCAGAGCCAGGCTTATCCTCACAACTGGAAAGCATCCATCCTGATTCTAAATTCCTTCCTAAATTGTTTTTATTGCTTTCTGCCTGGAGGGGAATGTGACGGTGGGCATAATGAGGTCTAATGGGAGAAGGAAGGATAAGGACGGCTGCCTGTGCCCTTCATACCTCTCCTCCTCTCCTTTGAATGTACCGTCTTCCTTAACTACTGAATTTACCTACAAAAGATCTCCATGTTCCAGTCTGTTCTGCTGTTTGGTTTTAATGTGTTCTTTCCTAACGGTGCTAGTCTTTGTATGCGTGTGTGTTTCGCTTTGAAGTGTTATTCAGTCTTTCAAGGTGTAATTGATGCTTTGGTCGTGTTTTGTCCTCTAATTGGTCACAATTTTTCAAGATAAATTGCTGTGACTCAGAGGGTAGCTGCACTTTTTTGACTCATGCATGGTGGGGACACTGAAAGGTGGCTCAGGATCAGCCGTGCTGTTTATTAGAGTGAATTAAAAAACTCTCTACTGCCACCATTTTCTCTAATATTATCTGATATTTCTGGTGCATTTTTTTAGCCTTTCCTTCTACCCCTCTTCCTCTGTTTCCTTCCTGAGAATCATAGTATAAAGTATGAAAAACTATAAAGCACGTTGTGTCAAACATACAGAATATGAAGAAACATAACAGAAACAGCACATAAAAGGAGACGTTTACTTTGAAGCAACTCAATTATAATTACAAAGACATCTAAGAAGGTCAACTTTATTCAGCTGAATGCCAATTAGCAGTCTGTCAGCTCCGACAGTCACCATCTTTAATAGACTCTTTCAAAGCTAATTCAGGTGGAATTCCTATGACCATCAGGTTTAAGACAAAAATGCCAAACAACAAGCAAAACCACAGACAAAAGTCAACAGGCGCAGAAAGCCTTTGTTATGCAAATGTCCAACAATATCCTGTGATTTTTCTCCAAAGTCAAAAAGTCAAACTGTGAGATGTAACTGAATGATCCTGAGCTGCTGATTACATTCAGTCGATGTCTGCTCCATGAAAGTTTCTTCTGCTCAAACCTGCAGGTATTTGAAGTTATAATTCAGGTTTTTTTTCATTTGTGTTCACTCTAACAAAAGACTGTTCATCACACCAGAAACCCGAATGCTGGCTTATTGGTTATATCAAACCATCATGATATCCATGACACTATCTATTGTGACCTCTAACACTGTTAGGCTGATGTGTAGGACAATATGAAAAGTGCACTTCTACAATTATGCTTCTATAAAGTATACGATGTGCAGTGATAAAGTACAGTTACTCTGTTTCATTAAAAATGCCTGAATTTAAATCGGCTGATCTCTCCTTCAGGGTCGTCTCCTGCACCACGGGACCACTTCCAGTCTGGGTGCTATATTTTTAGCTTGCTCAGTGGACGTCTTGTTCTGACCGCTTGCACTTAGACTTCAAACTTCCACAAAGAGCTAATATCAACTCTTCCATCACTGCTGACTTTCATGTTGAGAATACCCTGCTGATGCGAGCTGGGTCTGTATCTATAACTCAGTGACCAAAGAGCAGTCTTTATTGGATGACTCCAAAGTGTGAGCCTGAGAGCAGCACACCAGGTGAGCACAATGACCTAGAGCAGGGGTGTCAAACTTGAGTCCTCGAGTGCCGGTGTCCTGGAACTTTTCCATGTGTCCCTGCTGCAACACACATGAATAACATTAGTAGGTCATTAGCAAAACTCTATAGAACTTGACTGCATCCTGTGGTGGCAACCCCTAACCCTGCTCGAGTAAATTTAAATAAAAGTAGGTAAATGTAAGTGTTTTGGAAAAATGTACTTCTAAAAAGTACTTTTATTGGTAAATGGACTGATTCTTATATAGCGCTTTTCTACTCTCCCGGAGTACTCAAAGCGCTGTATACAACATGCCTCACTCACCCATTCACACAAGCACAACTAATAAACATTCACACACATTCACACTCCGATGAACGCATCGGAGAGCAATTCGGGGTTAGTATCTTGCCCAAGGATATTTGGCATGCAGACTGGGGGAACCAGGAATCGAACCACCAACCTTCCAATCAGTAGCTGATCTGCTCTACCACCTGAGCCACAGCCACCCCGTGGCACCATATTGCACCATGTTCATTCATTCATGAGCTGCTGTAACATGAATCAAATGGCTGAAGTGCCACCTCAGCGTGCAGTCAAGTTCTATAGAGTCTGAGGTTCAGGTGTGTTGCAGCAGGGACACATGGAAAAGTTTCAGGACACCAGCCCTCGAGGACTGGAGTTTGACACCTGTGACCTACAGCATGGCTGTCGTTTGTTTAGTTTTTTTTTCCATCATCAGTCTCAACATCAAGAATTCAGCTCATGTTTTTTTTAGATAAACAATGGCGAGTTGTAAGATGTAAAATATTCAAACTGGCACATATTAAAAATCATATTTTTTGGCCACACTAACACAATCTTTGCTTACTACTCAGATTGATTACAAACTGATTAAAATCTCATTTTTTGAAATATGGATTAATTGATAAGGTCAGTTGGACTTAATCAATTAATCAATTAATATGGATAATATTTCAGCAGTAAAGAGGAGGTCAGTGACTTTCACAAAGTTTTGAAGAATATTTTTGAATGACTTTTAAAATGACATAAAATGAAGTAGGAGATATTTTACTTGGATCGGACACAGAGTTTAAAGGAGGCCTGTGAGGAATGTCGTGTGACGTAAAGAAATTTGATGAAACATTGTTTTGGAAAAGGAACTGAGGCCCAGCAGAGAGCACCCTGCTCTGAATGATTCAGCTCATTTAGTGTTGGTGTTTTTATTATTTAGCTCACCTGCTGAAATCCTGCAGTTTTTCTTTGCCTTATTTCACATTTACTCTCAATGCACACAACCACACTCCTCACCTCCTTCTCATCTGAAGCGTCTTCCTCAGTCAGCGGGGCGTACAGGATCATGTACCCAGAAGCCCCAGCGGCAGCCTTCCAGCGGACCCGCATAGTGCTGTGAGTAATATCAAACAACTCCAGGTTGTTCACCGTGGGCAGGGCCACTGTCGGACACAAGCACAGGATTTTGATGAGGGCCTTGCTTCCTTTGACACATTTACTTGTAAACAATAAGTAAGTGTAGCTGATGAAATCTTACCTAAAATGGTAATCTGGCACTTTTACACTAACCTGACACTAACCTTCTACTGTTTTGGACAGTCCAGACAAGTCCTGAAAATTCACATTTCATAGAAAACTCGAACTTTTCTAAGATTAAGGAATTTGTTATCCTACAGCTCTCCTGCAGCAATAGAAGTAAATTAGGTCTTGTAAGTTCATGCATGATTAAACAGAAATCCAAATCTTCTTTGATGTATTTTAAACAGTAATGCATAATGTCAGGATTGTTAAAAACAGCAGTACCAAGAACATGCAGACTGGTTATTCAGGGGTCACTGTCCAGCACGGCAATGAGCCAAACGAGATTTAACTAGAAAAGAGACTTTTGAGATTTACAATCAGGTCCTTAAGTTTTGGGGCAATGACTGATTTTATGTGATTTTGCCTCAGCAAACCACCACAGTGTTTTTTAAGTCAAGCAACTGATATGTGATTGAAATGGAGGCCTTCAGCAGCAATTCAAGGGGGTTAACAAAACCATTGGGATTACCTGTTAAGGAATTCCAGTTATTTTTATACAGTCCATGGATATCACTACATGCAATTTCCTCTGCTCAGCTCTGCCAGGCTGCCTTCAGTTGCTGCTCATTTGTGGGTCTTTGTGCCTTCACTTTTGTCTTCAGGTGACTGACTTGGCCATTGAAGGATGTCCCATTTCTTTGCATTGTGAAATCCTTGGGTTCCTTTTGCAGTATGCTTTAGGTCATTATCCATTTTCACTGTAATGTGGCGTCTGAACAGTTTTGTGCATTTGGCTGAATAGAAGTGGAGTGTGGAGCCCTGTACACTTCAGAATTCATCCTGCTACTTCTATCAGTAGGCACATCATCAATAAACACTAGTGGCCAGTTCCACTGGCAGCCATGCTTACTAATACCATAACACTGTCCCCACTTTGTCTGTGAGACGGTGTGCTATGCCACAGATCATGAGTTTTTTTCTCTTCTTATCACTCTAGTACAAGTTAATCTTGGTTTCATCTGTCCAGTGGTTTTCTCCAGAACTGTGCACACTCTTTAGATGTTTTCTGACAAATTCTATGTTCTTGGGTATGATTGGTGGTTTGCATCTCGTTTTAAACTCTCTATAGTTCCTTTCATGAGGGTGTTTTTGGAGTGCAGACTTTTAAAATCATTTACCTACCTCCTCAAAGTGTTCTTGACTTGGTTAGATGGGACATTTTTCTTAACCAAGGAAATAATTCTGCAATCATCCAACTGGTTATCTTGGTTTTTCAGTTTAATGGTGACCCCCCAGCAGCGTAGGATAACCAAAACCTATTAGTGAAAGTGAGTAGCACTTTAAAGTTTAACTTCAAAACTTCTCCAGACATGACTCGATATATTAGTACCTCAACCCGCCCGTCTACCTAACTGTACATTATTAAAAATAGAAAAGCTCCTCAATGCCATTTGAGAAACTAGAGCTATGTCAGATGGTAGGAACAAACAGCTGATACGACTGCTTTGTGGGAGGACTTGATTTTAGAGTACACTCAGACATTACATTTTATATTTCAGTAACAACTGAAAAACACGTTTTTGCTCAAATGAAGTCTACAGATAGTTTTAGAGCCCATGCATTTTTTTTCCTTTTAGTTTCAGCAAATTCAAATAATATCGAAATGTCAAACAAAGCAAAGGTTTGATTTCATGAAATCTAATATATTTCAGAGAGTCGGGGCTTTTGCCACTTTGATCAGTTAATTTGTTTTCTTTTGTTCTCAGGCTCAGGTGAAGCTGCATACGTTTGTAGCTATAATGTTCTTCAACTTTGCTTTTAACCAAGATTTTGCAGTAAACAAACCTACAAAACGAAGAGCATGAGCAAAGTCCTCACTTATTGCTTTGATAAATGTTCCACTTTTGTATCACACTCTGCTCAAACCCCCAAATCAATTAGTACCTAGCATCATGTTTAATTTGCTGCCTTAACCAGACAGTGCAGCAGGGCAGAAGTGGCAGCTTATAGCAAACAGCCACACCACATTAACTTTGCTACAAGGTCAACTTGTGACTTTGCATTCATCCTCGACCAACAGGGAGGAATCCCCTGTCATTCGTCAGCGAATGCCAGGTCGAAAGAGGTCAGAGAATCCAGCCAGGCTCTGGCTCGGAGTACAGATGTCAGCACGAGGCCTCAGGCAATACCACCAAAATTAGAGCTCACCACAGGCATTCTGTCAGAGGAGGATCAGGCCACGAATAAATAATGAAACACCTGTGTAGCTTTTATGGCCCAAATTCACTGTTTTCCTTTGTAGTACAACACATATCTGCTGCTCTATCAGTGCTATTACGGATGCTGTAACTCAACAGTCATAAATTGGCTTCATCGGAATTGAGTGAAAAGACCAAAGGTGTGTTGTTCATCTCAGTCCCGTCAGTTTCTTCAAAGCAAAGCAAAGTTAAAGCAATAAATAAATGATTAAAAGCTCTGCAGGTTAACACTGAGTTTTTATCTTCAGTTTAGATGCTTTCAGTAATTATCCCACTGTTGATCTCTAGCAAGACACAGACAGTGTGATAGCATACTGTGTGTTACAGTGTTAGCAAGAATACAGTTCTGCTCAACAGAAGCAGAAATGAGATGAGTTTGATGCAGAGAATTAACAGCGCAATGAAAGATCCCAGGGGAAGATGGTCTTGGAGGTGACCTCAACTTCAAGGGTTGCCATTTAAGACTGAGACCGATAGTACATAATAGAAGAGGTGCATGCTGGGAAAACAGAAGAGTTCAGATCCCTCATTAGGGACTTAATTCTTAAATGAGGCTCAAATGGACGCTGTTCATTTCCCTCTGCAACCTTTAGAGATAAATCTTCATCATGTGATTTAAACGAACCCAAAGGTGTACAGTTAGAGTCATACAGTTCTTCAAATGGCCGCTTGAGACTCAATCCAAAAGTGAATCAATCGCTATGAAATATGAAATATTAATTAAATAATTAAAAATTAATGAATTAATTAATCTCCACTAATTCTATTCCCTGACCTGTGTTTGTGTTGGTGATGCCTTTTGGAGCACTTTGAACAATTTGAAGTAGTTGCGGTGACCAACCGGTCACCTGAATGTGAAACACCCTCAATCACTGCCAATCAGTCAGGTCACTTAGTGCAGGGGCGCCAAATCCAGGCCTCGAATTCCCGGTGTCCTGCAGGTTTTAGATATCACCCTGGGTCAACACCCCTGAATCAAATGATTAGTTCATTACCAGGCCTCTGGAGAACTTCAAGACATGTTGAGGAGGTAATTTAGCCATTTAAATCAGCTGTATTGTGTCAAGATCTAAAACCTGCAGGACACCGGCCCTCGAGGCCTGGAGTTCAACACCTGTGGTTTACAGCATCCTGCCATGCGATTGCATTTGTCCCTAACCTTCGGGAACCCTCACTGTAACTTTTATCGAGTGGAAAAAAGTTAGCATTCATCCTCTAGCTTCACTGTGCTAATGTAATGCTAACATAGCTGTTCCCTAGCCCTCATTAATAATTTTGATGTCTGGCTGGCACTGTAGTCTTTCTTCCATTTGTCTGCACTTCTCCTCCAGTTGAAGTTTCTCTTCTTCAGTTTGTTTAATTTTGTTCTGGAGATGGTAGTTTTCCTTCCTACTGTCCTCTAATGCCCT